>JBBPKJ010000224.1:0-35799 GCA_038089195.1 Brasilioporus rufonigricans
ATCAGAGAACCTTTTATTTCGTAATGTTCTGACCAAGAACCTACCAGCCATCATATAGTACTCTCTGGATTATTATTCCAGGAGGCAGAGCGAGGAGCGTATACAAAGATTCGACCCTTTCACGGCCTTGCCCGAGGAGTGAGGGCCGAGATGAAGCTCGAGGGTGCTACTACAACCTTGTTAGGACTTTCCTGTCCTTTCCATCTTCACATGGTCATCCGGGGTCTCGCCCGTTCCAGACTATTTTGGAGAATGGGGGCATGCACGTGATGTGCATGTCAAGTACAGGGGCCAGTCTGGGGGAGCTTCGTTATACCCAAGGTTCCACCGCCACTGAGCATCAGGTGTAACTAGAATGCTCACCGTAGCAACCGTGTGCACGTCAATAACAATCGCTGCACGCAAACCTGCCTTGCGGTTCAGAGGAGGTATGAGTGCATCATATTCTGGTGTTCCAAATTCGTGCACAGTACCTGCATCACGCCGGTTGGAGGTTAATACGACATGAGCACTCCATGAGCGACGAGCACACGGTGAGACGCATACGTACCCGTCCCCCACATTCTCAAGATCCGTGGTGGACCCTCAAAGGCATGGAACATGATTGTAATCCTAGCATTTCCAGGCTCGCGCATGTGCGCAATGGTCCCCACACCTTAGTGGTCACTGGTGTCAGTCATAGACAGGGGTAGAACGTAGAGACCTGGGCTCACCACTGCCGGTCATATCCTCGTACCAAACATGGTTATTCTCCACTATGCGAAAACTTTCGATACATCCCTTGGGTGAGAGGTTGAGGTGCCCACCGAGGGTGGCAGTGGCGACACAAAACATCTTTTGCCTTGCAATCCATTCGAGATGTTTGTCTGGGTTCTCATCGTAGAATATAGCCATTTTATGATAGGGTACGCGGCGTAGTAGGGAGAGAAAAAAGTGAAAGAGATAATGAGGGAAAGGAACCCCAGACTTCGAACGTATACCCCCTGATTACGACAGTCATGGTGGACGCTGTGGGGAGACTTTGTTTTCAAGAGCGGCCGGGAGCCGCTTGGCCATATATGCACACCTAAGTCGGCCGTCTCCAAAATAGCAGTTCACCGAGGAGAGTCGGTGTCAGCTGAATTCAAAGACTAAACACAGACGAGGGCTTCAGGCGTCCATGTGTCCACTTGGAGGCATACATTCATGAGAGCAGATAGGCTTGAAGCTTGGTTGCAGATCATCACAGATCGAACGATGGACATGGAAGGAATGCTGGCGCGTGCGATTGACAATACGTTACGCGTTGGACAAAAGATGCAATGTGTTGCTGAACTATATCGAGGAGACCTTGAAAGAGTGAAACATGACTTGGAGCTCTGCTTGTCATGGGATCTGACCGGCCCACTGTGAGAAGCACCGTACCAATCCTTGGTTCCGCAACACCACGCTACGGGTTCCGGTCATCCTCGACTCCCACGGTAGTGGGGAGGGCTTTCTCGGCCAGAAACCCGCAGGATTACTTAAGCAAACGTTATTTAGGGGTTTTGTCTTTTTTTGGGAATCGGGAACTTGGCGCGACCGACGTGATCGCATCAAACCCATGGATATGTTTTCTACCAATCACATCAGAGGAAGCGACCGTCCACCGTGTTCGCGGCTATCGTGGGCACCCCTCACGGCTTGTAGCTCCTCAGACTCGTAGTAATTTTATCATCACGCCTATACTCCCTGTGACAACCGGTCAAAATCCGCGCTTCTCGCTTCCCGCGCGTTTGGTCACGTTAGTTGTTCATGAAACTTGAGCGCAGTCATGCGGTCTGTCCCGAAAGGTGGAGAACAGCCTTTTAAATACCCCCAGTCATATTTTCGTCAGGTCAAGGAGACCTTGCTCATGAGTCTGACTGCAATCATATGTGGGCTTTCGCTCACCACAGTGTTGGCGTGGGGCCACACGTCCTCCCTACTACGGCGTCAACCCACTGGCAGTGCCACCTATTCGATGAATGTAACAAACTGTCCAGGTACATTTCCCGCCATGGTCCTTGGAACTCAAGCCAATCTACCACAGGTTACACTTTGGGATCTCTGACGGAGTCTGAGTACGGTTTGATTGCTCAGCTGTCGCTGGCGGGCCCACCTTGCAGCGCATTTGGTACAGACATAACAGATCTCGCCATTGAAGTCACCTACCAATCTCCGACGACGTGAGTCATTAAAATACCCAAGGTTCCATCCATGTTCCATCGTTTGCATTTAGCCTACACGTGAAAATCTACGACACCGCGAACCAGCAATTCACAATTCCCGAGTCTGTCATTGAACCTCCACCAGCTCCAACAGAATCGTTCACAGGATCGTCTGACCTCGTGTTCAACTATGATGTATCACCGTTCGCTTTCTGGATCACGCGTCGCTCGGATCCAGACGGTATGCCTATATTTGACACAAGGATCACATCGCTCCCTCCAACGCCCATCCCACCCTTTAACTCCTCGGATCCTAGAACGGCATTCGATGGGTTTCCGCTCGTATTCGAAGATCAATATCTTCAGGTAAACATGTTTCATCTTCGAAGGTATCCGTTGAACTGTTGTCATCTCTGCGCAGATCGCTTCAGCATTGCCTTATGGTACAAACATCTATGGTCTGGGTGAAGTCATTGCCAGCAGTGGCTTCCGACGTGACATAGGTACGGATGGCGGCGTCGGCACTACCCAAACCCTCTGGGCTCGCGATGTTGGAGACCCTATTGACCAGAACATGTAAGGCAGTTGAGATAACAGCAGCACGTGACTAACATAGCGAAGGTATGGCTCACATCCCATCTATCTGGAGCATCGCTTCAATGAGACCACCAACACGTCGTCGTCGTCTGGAGTTTTGCTACTCAGGTAACGTAAATTTATGTTGTCTTCTGAATGTCGTGTAACGATTTTGCAGTTCTGCAGGGTCTGATATCTTCTTGCAAACGCCGCCTAACTCAAAGGTGTCGCTCATCGAGTACCGAATGATCGGTGGCATTCTTGACTTTTACTTTTTCTCCGGGCCCACAGATGCCGAAGTCATTGCCCAATACGGAGCAATGATTGGGTATCCCATGTGGCAACCTGCTTGGGGCTTCGGATTCCACTTATGCAGGTAGATCATAATTTTAGAATCTTGACTCGTTGTCCAGAAGTTAACGTTGTACTATCTGAGGTGGGGATACGTCAACATTAGTGAAGACATCGCAAACGTTGCCGCTATGCGCGCTGCGAATATTCCTCTTGAAGGTTTGCTCTAACTTATATTTAACGGCCCTCAACTAAACGAGTAACTAGTTCAATGGAATGACATCGATCTATATCATGCATACCGTGACTTTACGACCGATCCCGTAAGATTCCCTAGCGATGAACTCCAGCAGTTTATCCAGCAATTGGTCAGTTGTCTGATGTGGTACTAAACCAAGTAACTGAATCATCTTCTTAGACTGCCAACCATCAACATTGTAGGTATTTCACTGAGGACAGGTATATTCGAGTGTAGATTGAACTCTTCCGTTTTTGTAGATATCCCTATTGTGGACGCAGGGATTGGGGTCACCGTCAATGCCACTGACGTGGTAAGCTTTACCTTCAGACTGTTTTGTTCTTGCTTGATAATTGTGCGCAGTATTACCCATTCTCCGACGGACTCGCGAAGTACGTTGAACCCAATTATACAGCAATATGACTCACCCCACTCCGTGCAGTGATACATTCATCAAGAACCCTGACGGGTCCCTCTACATTGGACAAGTTTGGCCTGGTTACTCAGTGAGTTCACTGCCACATGTACTCCCTCGAATTAACTGTTTTATCGCTTTTAGGCTTTCCCAGATTGGTTCGCAAAGAACACTCAGGCATGGTGGACGGAGGCACTGACGAACTGGACTGAGCTTGGGGTCAACTTCTCTGGTATTTGGCTCGACATGAATGAGGCGAGCTCATTTTGTAGTTACTCCTGGTAAGTCAGGGACAGGATCCAACAGAGACACGAACTCACTTGGAGGATAGTGGTACCGGTGCGAATCTCTCGGCATTGCAACCATTCAGTGTGATTGGCACTGTTGTAACTGGGTACCCTGAATGGTGGGTGTATTAGTTGGACCACTGCTACTGCAACACGCTGATTGTCCTTCTCCTATAGTTACAACGAAACACTCTGGGGGCCCAGCGGTAACATGACAATTAATGGAACATCGACCAACACTTGTCCACCCGGAACTACGGAATCGCTCTCGAGACGTGGCATCGGTGCTGGAGGCGAGCCAAACGTCAACCTTACCAGCCCGCCATATGTCATTCACAACGGTCAAGCCTTGTATTGTTCCTTTTGATTCGTAACTGATGCATGTTTCCTATCTCCAGGCTATGGTACGCTCGCGCTCTCCACGAATACGCTGGCTACAAATGCAACTCATTATGGTGGCTACGTCGAGCTTGACGTACACAATATGTTTGGGATGATGGAAGAGAGGGCCACGCATGTTGCCTTGCAGACCATCTTCGATGGGAAGAGGCCATTCCTTATCAGTCGATCCACCTTCCCGTCTTCGGGAAAGTGGACTGGTCACTGGGTATGTCTTGTCCCTAGGGGTTGGCTCCATGCATTCTCATTTACAGTATAGCTCGGTGACAACTACAGCAAATGGCAATACCTGTATTTGAGCATCCAAGGCATTTTACAGTTCCAGATTTACCAAATTCCGATGGTCGGCGCCGACACCTGCGGCTTCAGTGAGTCCCATTTACGAGATCGAAGCAGACACATTCCAATCCTTTTCAGATGGCAATACCGATGAAGAGCTTTGCAATCGGTGGATGCAACTCTCCGCCTTTACTCCATTCTACAGGAATCACAACACTTATGGTGCTCTCCCTCAGGAACCATACCGATGGGACAGCGTCGCGAATGCATCGCGTATCGCTATTGCTGCCAGATACTCGATGTTGCCTTACTGGGTGAGTGCCATAACAGGGTTACTAAACTATACTAAAACGTCGGATCAGTATACTCTCTTTGCCAACGCTTCCACTAACGGTCTTCCACCCGTCCGGGCCCTGTTCTACGAGTTCCCCAACGAGCCTGAGCTTTTCAACGTTGATAGACAGTGGCTGATTGGAGGTGATATCCTTGTCACTCCGGTGTTAACCCCCGAAGCAACTACAGTTGATGGTAAGTCCCCGGCCTCGTCAAATACTTGCAAGTTATAAACTGAGAACTAATTGGGCCTCAAGGTATATTCCCTGGGAGAGGCACTGTTGTCTGGCGTGACTGGTGGACCCATGCAGTCGTCGACGCCAATCCAGGTGCAAACACAACCCTAAGCGCACCCATCAGTCATATCAACGTCCACATTCGGGATAGCTCTATCTTATTATTGCACCAGGAACCTGCCTACACGATCTATGAGACGCGCAATGGCCCTTACTCGCTTCTCGTGTCTTTGAACAAAGCAGGTACTGCGTTGGGCAATGCCTACGTTGACGACGGTGAAAGCTACCCCCCGGGACCGAACCGTATTTTGAACTTCTTCGCGAGCAACAGTGAATTGGACATTGAGAGCGAGGGAGAATACTCTATCCAACAGAAGCTCGAGACGATCACCATTCTCGGCGTCCAGCAGCCCAAGACGGTGACATTGAACGGCGAGGAGATCAAGGGGTGGACATATGATGGCACGAACCAGGAGTTGATTCTTTCGAACTTGTCTATCGAGTTGAATGCTGCGCAGATGAAGCTGTCCTGGGAGTAGAGAGCTGGAGGCGAATAGATTGTTTTGGTGATTTGTGTTCGACAACTCAAAACACTGTTGGTATGTACAGTTGATCAACGATGTTGTGACCATGAAGGTCGCAGCGTAACCGAAAAATACAGTACAGTACCCACTCATAAGTATTGATTATGCAATCCATCCATTTCGGTACCCACTAAGTTACCATTACGTGACAAACCAACTTCACGATCTGCTTTCAATCATTCAAGTTCGCAGAGGTAGGTCTAACACGAGCTAATATTGATCGCGTAAAACTGTGTATTAGTGGAGTGCCGAAAAGTTGGCGTCAGGGTAGGGGATAGTACCTGCAACGACGGGATCTGAGTGCTGCCTTAGGCTTTCCCGATGACCAGACATCATTTTACTTTGATGACACCGCAGGCGGCTAGCGGGGCCTTGATTTTGCGGGAACCCCGGGCCCGGCTCCTCGTGGTGGGCCCGATTGACCACCACAACATTTAAGTTTCTATGTATAGGCCCTAATTACCTCTCCAAGGAATATTCCATACTCCCTAGCAGCATTGAGAGATATTCGTTAGGAGAAAGCCGACTGTACTTTCAGTTTACAGTGGCTAACGAAAGTCAGTGGAAAAGTTGACTCAAAATGTTTGCCCTCGGGTGATCCCGAGCAAGGACCCCAGATGTAACCCTAGTAAATTTGTTTAGTAGTGAATGCGCTCTGTCCATATCCGCTTGCCACCCGCCCGTCCTCGTTCGAGCTCCCTGCCGCTCCAGCTTCGAGTGCAACCCGCTCACCTCATACTCCATCCATGTTATTTCAAGTGCCGTAGCTCAAGCGCTCACCTCGTGTCTTGTCCTGTCCAGTTTTGAGCACAACCGCTTACCTCGTGCCTCACCTGTGTCGTTTCGAGCCCCACTGCCTGTCGCCTACCCTGCCCATTGTTTGAGCATCACTTGTCACTGTTCGCCTTGTGCCCCTGTCCAGTTTTGAATGCAACCATTCACCTTGTGCCCGCCTGTGTTACTTCGAGCACCACCACTCACCTCCCGTCCTGCCTGTGACTATTTCGAGCACAATTGCTCATCACTCGCCCTGTGCCCTTGTCTTGCATTCATACAGACAATGATGTATGTATTAGATACAAAAAATACAAATTTATTCTACATCAGACAAGCTATACAAATGAAGGGTACAGGTACAGGTAGATACTCACATAAATCAAGAATTTTTTGACTGCAAGGAGACTACAATTACAGGTGTGTTTTTGACAGAAAAGTTGGATGGTGTTGCTCGAACAAGGATGGGCAGGGCGGGCGACCAGCGGTGGTGCTTGAAACGACATGAGTGGGGCGCGAGGTGAGCGGTTGCGCTTGAAACCGGACAGGACAAGACACGAGGTGAGCAGTGGCGTCTGAATTGACACGGACAGGGCACGAGACGAGTGGTAGAGCCCAAAATGACACGGACAGAGGTTGAGGTGAGCAGGTTGCACTCGAAGCTGGACGGGTAGGGAGCTCGAACGAGGACCGGCGGGATGGGTGGCAAGCGGACACGGACAGAGCGCATTCACTACTATACAAATTTACTAGGGTTACATCTGGGGTCCTTACTCGGGATCACCCGAGGGCAAACATTTTGTGTCAACTTTTCCACTGACTTTTGTTAGCCGCTATAACAAAATTTCTGCTCCTTGTCGACTCGTCGCCGGAGTAAGTTTCACCGTGGTGGTACAGTAGTAACCGTAGAAGCGTATAGTGGCACGGGTTCACGTACTCATTACGGACGACTCACGAGACAGATTTTTACCGAGACTCCCACAGGAGCCGGGATGAGCGGCATGATCAACCATTCAACAATGCGGCACGGTTTCAACCTCAGGGCGAGTAGTTCAGCGTCAATGCGTTCGAACTTCAGCAGGCAGAAAAGCACCAACGGACCCAAGCATTAATCACAGCTTATTGTAACGACTAGACCACCACGCTTAGCCGCTAAGCCGAAAGGCAGATGATACTGAGTGGTTACACTCAGTACCACAGACGGTATATGTATTAGATACTGGGATCTAAGTAACCCGGTACAGGGTGACTTACTGTAGGCTTTTAATCCCAGAATATAATAAATCGGACTTCGAAAACTGTACCTTTCATGGTAATAGGGCAAAATAATCAGATGTGAATAACCCGCTACGTAGTCTCACTGGATTATAATATTGCACTCTACGTTAACATGGACTCAGAGGACGTTATCTGGCTCCAGGAACTTGAAGAGAATGAGAGGGAAGACTTGGATCTGGAGGAAGAGCATGTCCGGCGGGTACTCCTCACTGCTAGTATAGTTATTGCAGGCGCTGAACTATCTGCCAAGCTACGCAATAGCTTACACCGTCTCTATTTGTGTCGCTCTCAACTCCTACCAAACCCACGTGCAAATACACCATGGCAGAGGCTATTCAACACTCAAGACGACCGTGCATTCATCACCACAATGTTCCGGGTGGTGCATGTTGCTGGGAACAACTCACCAATGCGCTTGCGATAAAGGTGTTGAGGCTCAGACCCGTGGAAGTCAGCTGGGGCATAGCGGTGGTATACTCGGACGTTGCCCGTTTTAGAACGACATCTATCCGAGGGGTCTAAGCAACCTTCCTTCCTTGGACAAAAATATTCTATTCCTTGGATTAAAAGCCTACGGTAAGTCACCCACAGAGTGGCTACACTTATCAACCGTGCCAAGACTTATGTGTCATTAATACTGGCACTACGACCGTAAGTAGAATGGATACAGTCATCCACCGGCACTTGAAACACCACCGAGTGTCGTGATAACATGCACATTCCTGCAGGCCAGTTTCCTGTAGGTTCGCTCTGATGGATCCTCAGTTCTAAGTAGTGATACATCATTACGAGATCTAGTGGCCCGATTTTGATAAAGCATAAAGCAGTACTTTTTGCACGCTCTACAATTTTGGTGTTTCAAGTGCCGGTGGATGGCTGTACATAAATATAGCGCAGGCGAAATGAAGGCCACCACCACCGCGACTAACGTCTTCCTAACCCCCCTACTCTTCTTTCAATGGCGGCGTCCTCCAGGTTGACGAAGCGAAGATTCAGAGTACTGGGAATCTTGGTACTGTCTTCCATCGCATTGCTTATCCACATAGGCTGGTATAATACACCACGACTTGAGTCCCGACCTCCAACCCCTTCACTGTATGAAAATATAAGAGCAAAGGAAAATTTCTTACCGCACTACGAAGAATACAAGCGCAGTCCTGTGAAGTACTTCCTTGATGCGAACCCCTCCCACAGTAAGAGGATCCAACGGTATTACAATACAGCAATGTGAACGCCTGTCCACCTTTAGATTCGGGTTGGGGCAACGTCATGCAAGACTTTGTTATGATGGGCTTGCTTGCCCATACCACCAATCGATCGTGAGTTCCTCGCGCTGTTTTGTCTTTCATGCCTCCATTTTGCGAACATCTAATTTTGTCATGGCGTGATATGAAGTTTCGTGTTTAATGACTACGTCTGGAACTCGACTGGTTCCCCCTACTCAGAGTATAACGGAAAGCAAATCCCTTCACGTATGCCTCTCTCTGCTCTCGTGGGCGGTAAGTAACATTCCCAATTCTGCTTCGCAATTTCATGGCCATCAATAGGACCGATGGTTGGCGGTTCATGGCCTGCTGGTGATCAAACACCTCGTTCAGTATCCAGAGACTTCTTCCACGAAGTCTGCGCAAATCCAACTGCCTTGAAAATGTCAGATATCAACACCGAGGAAGTGCGATTTAACGACGATATTCCAGCCTCCTACATTTTTGAAAAATGGGTAGAAAAGATCAACTCAATCGACGACCCGTGCCTCATGCTGGACCCGAACAGCAATAAGATTTTTGATTTTTGGTACGCAGCTCGGATGCCTCCGATATACCAGTCTCCTTATCACGAATCCCCCATAGGATATACGGTAATAAGAAGCGGATGTTGAGTATTTGGCCCTACCTGGCAAAATCGCCGGTCTCCACGCACTGGGAATGGTCACCACTCGTTCATGATGCTTTCAAGAGAAACCGACATATTTTCGAACCCAAGGAGTCAACGTTTTTGGGAGGGTTCTTTGGTCATCGAGAGGACGATACGTCTCTTGCTATCCCTGGACTTCTTGCAATTCATGTTCGTCGAGGGGATTTCGAAGATCACTGCTCGCACCTCGCCAAGTGGTCTGCAGATTGGAACGCGTTCAACTCATTCCCTGAATTTCGCGACAAGTTTGATCGGCCAACTGACAGTGGTTGGGGCGAAGCGTCCGATGAAACCATGGCGCTCTACCTTCAACGATGCTACCCGACAATCGAACTGATTGTCGAAAAAGTCAGTCAAGTCCAAAGGGAAGCTGCAGATCCTCTTCGATACTTGTACATCATGACGAATGGCCCAATACCATGGGTCCAAGAACTCAAATCAGTACTTATACAAAGCATGGGCTGGGATCACGTCAGCAGTAGCCGAGACATGAAGACGACCTGGGAAGAATCATTTGTTGCGCAGGCTCTAGACATGTACGTCGCACAGCGCGCCCAAGTATTTATCGGGAATGGGGTAAGTGTTCTGCATTCGCAACGTGGCTCTCGTGCTGAAGCAGGGATGACTGATGATCGATGTTAGTGGTCAAGTTTGACATCTAATGTGGTCATGTTGCGTATGGCCCAAGGACTTGAACCAGACACAAACAGATTCTGGTGAAAGTGGTGTCGGGATGAGCGTCATGACGGACCTACCAGTTGATACATGACTCAATGACGTCGAGTATGATAGTGTTCCTGGGTATATGTGGGTATTGGTAGGCACCTAAGGAAAACAGAAGTCGATGAGAGCGCCGCATATGCTCTCATGGGTAATCCGAGGTCCTGCCAAGGAGAAAAGTTCAACTTCATGGAAGACAAATGAAGCATTGCCATTTCGTCGATTACCTGCTACTTCAAGGAGAGATGTATACAACAGGCGTAAATGTAACAGCACTGACCTTTGTCGCACTTTCGCAACTGTCTGTTTGTGGAGATAACTGGCCGCAATAAACCATATGCATGCCTGTATTTTGGGGTCACCCCCCCCACACAGGCAGGAAGGCCATAGGTGATTCCTGGCTTATTTCAAGCTGAGGTGGTGGTCTTCGTGCAGCCAATGTCTCAGTCCTGAAACCTACCTATTTCCATCAGACTTAGACGCTCTTAGAGGCTGGCCCGGAGGTTGACTACTCACATGTCAAATCTTGGTTCCGAAAGCCTGAGCCCCCCACACATGGGAGCGGCAAGGGTGTCAGCAATGTCACACTGAGTAATCCCAAGGAAATCACTGAGTGTTACAGGCCTATTGGGATCAAATTCCGAGTCATCTTCAAGTCGAAGGTGCAGATCAAGCCGACTGGGTAAATAATACCATATAGAGCAAAGGGCCACCCCACCAGTGTCCGCCAACCCAACGCGCTACACGTTACGAGCCACATCTATCTCCTCTAGTAAAGCCCCACTCTCCCTCCTAATCTCCACGTCTGAATGTCCAGAAGGACACCTGAAATGATTGACAAGCAGATTGAGCTGCTCACCGCACAGCTTAGCGTTCTGCAGCGTCGAGAGGATGACTTTGCCCGCATCCTGGAGGACATGGCCAGGCTCCATAATTCCGTCAGGGCAGAACGAGAGGCCTTGGGTTTAAAGATCACGGAACTTGAAAGCCAGAAGCAACCTATCAACTGGCTCCCAACAGAACTCCTCATCGAGATTTTCCTCATACGCACTGAGGACGAAAACGCCGAATTGGCCGTCGGGCTACCGTACAATTCTGCTCCAGTCATCATCTCGCACGTATGCCACAAGTGGCGTGAACTCGCTCTCGCGACGTCGCGTCTCTGGTCATATGTTTCTTACCGAACACCCCGGTGGATCCCTCTACCTTTATCCGTGTTCTTGCAGCGCGCGAGGAATTCACCCATCTCCTTCAATTTCATTTCCACCCCCACCTCTGGCACTTCCGGCAATTTGCGCGTATCAGCGCTCGAAGCAGCTACCACAGTGGACATTATCCACACACTTTGCTGTCAGCGTCGACACTTCCGTTCACTCACATTCGAATGCGGCTTCGCTAAAAGCATGGAACACATCCTGGCAGGTATCATTCTTGTCTATGGTCACCTTCACGAGTTGGAGTCCCTGGACCTTGCCATTAGTACCCTGGATCCTTCCTTTGAAGGCACTCAACTCCTCACTTCTGATCGGCTATCGACAGATCAAGGTTTCCCAGACAGTCCGATGGTGCTCAGGCATCTCCGTTTGCAACAAATGCCTCTGTCAATTCTCCCTGCCTTCTTGCTTCGATCGATACGCATTCTTGAACTATCGTACCCGCCTAAGAAATCACATTCTACGCGATTACACCACTTCACACTCAAGGTGTCTCATCTCATCAACCTTCTGAGACATACTCCTCGGCTTTGCGAACTGTTTTTGATCGGAGTGACCCCTGTATGGGACGTCATCACAGGACACTCAATTAACGGGCAGTTATCGCATGCCACTGAGCCACATACCCTGACAGTCATCTCTTCCTTTGAATTACCGGAGGTGAAGCATCTCGAGTGGAAATACGCGTACCACAGGGATGTCTTCCCACTTATGTCGCTCATGATTCTTCCCCAACTCGAGCGATGGGATCTTTTTATTGCCCAGTCCCCTACTAAACGTTTTGATGTTACCCAATTTCGCGGCAACCACATCCATGACCAGGATTCGTTTATCCAGGCTGAACCACTCTCAAATGTACTCGTGCTCCACGCCCTTAAAGAGCTCAATGTGAACTGCCAGAACGAGGACACGCTGGGTTCTTCGTTACGTCAATTCCTTTTCCCATACCTAACGAAACTAGATGCCACGTTCGTCGGTCAGCATATACGCAAAGAATCAGGTCTCCCTTCCTTCCCTAGACTAGAGTCTATCTTCAGGGATCCCCGCCTTCCTCACCTTACCCACCTTTCGATATCCAATTTTGACATCTCGCCCGGCCATGGCAAGTCGATGCTCGGATACATGCCCAGCCTTCTCTCGCTCACATTAGGGGCGTGCACCGGGGTCAACGTGGTATTGGATGCGCTAGCAGAATCATATGGATCCATTGCCGTGACAGGAGGTGTTCGTCCCAGAGTGTGCGGAGTGCGCGTATGCCCGCGGTTGGAAGATCTTATCTTGTGGAGCTGCTCCGACTTTGACTTCAGAACATTGTGGTCGACCGTGCACACGAGGTCACTCTGGTCAGATGATGAAGGAAACGAGGAAGCACTCGAAGCTGAGGCGTTCGCATCGGCGGTGCTAGGTCGGAAAATACGTCCACTCAAGAAGATCCGTAATACCAAGCCGTCACAGCAGCGTGTTGATTCCAGTGAACTCTCTGCGAATAGTTCATCAAGATCCACCCTCATTCCCATGCAGGAAGCATTGCACCCAAGTCGTCTCACTTGCCTTCATCTGGAAGACTGCCCCCAAATTAGCTATCACGAAGCGATGTCGTTGGGGAGATGGGGTACGATAGTCATCTACCGGTGACCGCCGCCAATCACAATATTTGCGTATTCGGTAACCAACGTGGATCCCGTAAGTGGTTTTCGTTACTCGACGTTGACACATCTCACCGAAACTACGTCACATTATAACCTGCCTCTGATGGTTAGCGTCTTGTAATGTCCGTCGATGATCCACAGCGTCCGATGGGCCTGGTCTCGTAATGCCGTGATTTTCAATCCCGTTGGCTTCAAAGTCGGAACTCTGGTTGCCACTTCAGCCTCTCCGCTTCTGTTGGGCTCAGATTCAGGAACCAGCAGTGTCGATCTAAATACATAATGATGCGGAGTGACCAGGATAGTCGGTACGACGGCCGTCCATACCATTATAGTTCAATTTGGCTCTGAAGGAGATGTGGCGTTTAATTGCCTGTCACTGCGACGTCTTGTTAATTGAAGTTCAATTTCCTTATACTTTTACAATACGTGTGCAAAGTGGCGAAAACATAAGAACGGTAATTTCAAGATCTCATCGTAATCTAAGAAAACTTTAGATAAGAGTGCCTCACAGTGTTCCGTCTGCATCCAAAGAAACAGTCTCCGTGTCCCAAACGCTCCCTTCCTGAGGGTGCAATTGCTGTACGAGCCGAAGACATTAGTTATGTGTGCTATAGACGCAAGCTCGCTAGATTCACGTACGTCCTGCGGGATATCTGTGGCGCAAAGTGCATCTAATACTGCTTTACCACACCATGCCTCAAGTTTAGAGACGTGCTCGGGGGTTATAAATTCTTGAGAAGATCGAGACGCGAAGACCATCTGAATAGCGGCCGCTCTTATCAACGGTTGTCGTACTTTATCCTTTGTGAGCTGCGACACGTGGGGGGTAGTACGAGTAGCCTCCGCGTGCGAGGAAGTAGCGGCCGATGGGAACACAGGACCAGTGGACAGCGGCGGGTTCAGTGCGGGTGAGGGGCATGCTAGACCTCGCCAGCTGGCCGCAAGGTGAAAGACCCAATACGTCTCCATCTGTACGTAGAGACAACACAATAATGAGAGCCCCGAAAAGGAGAACAAATGCCTCGCAAGGTCGTAAATTTACCTCAAGCGTTGTGATGTCTTGTACCGTCTCCTTTAAGTGGTCGATCAATCCCGAATTGAAGTCTTGAAATGAGGTTTGTCTGCCTTGAGAAGAGTAAAAACTATCGAGGTCATATTAGCCCTGGAGGACGTCTGAGGACGCGTGATGTCTGTATACCTGTCGGTAGATGCATTCACGGTATTGGGGACAACGAGACCCAAAACACCCAGTGGCCTCGTGGATTCTAGCGCAGATTGTAGCTACTATGAATGTCTAGTCCCTCTAGAACGATCATAAATATGTGAAACGTACGGTCATCGTGAGATCAGTATCTGCGGGTATCTTTCGCAGCAAATATTATCGTCAGAAGAACGCTTCGTGCCAAAGTCTTTTTCCTCACTGATTTACTTAGCCTATAAGGGACCCTCCAGTGATCTCCGTTTATGAAATCAAAGTCTAGGTTTCTTGTAACCGCAAGACTGGCTTTAGGTAAAACAAGAGATCCAACTGGCAAGTCTGTCAAACAACCGCACGATCCGAGTCTTGTAAATATACGCGCAAAGATGTGAATTTGCGACTGACACAAAGAATAAACAGAGAGCCTACCTGATGACTAACATGTCGCCTTGGAGGCATTCTCTCACTTCACGGATAAAAAAGTCTACATTAGGTCCACCCATCCCAATGCACACGACAGACACCGGGATACCCCGATACCGTCCGGTGATAGTCAGAAACCCGCGTTCGGAGTATAATGAAAATGACTTGGGAATCGCATCCAAGTACATCGCGATATGCTTGGCACGGGAAATCGAGCCAACAGTGACCTGACCCAAGAAATAAACATGATCTGTTAAGGGCGTTTCGTGGGTCAATGATGTTGAGTGTAAAACCTCACAATCCTATTTGCTACTTCTCCAGATTTTAACCCTAGATGGTATACTCGCCCGTCTACGGTCTTTGGGAAGTCTGGTTGCGGCCAGAAGATGTCAGGCTAACACACAGTAAAGTTAGAACTTACTAGCATCTATGATTGTGTCCTTCATCGATCTGTTTTGGAATGGTGGCCGATCGTAAATGAGATAGAACCACAGAAGAGCTACCAGTAAATACTGGAAGAGATGGTAAGCGTGTGCGTGACTAAGCCTACAATTACTTCCCCCATCGTTCCCCACATGGCACCTCACCTCAAGGTGTTGTGAGTGAATCATGATCCATTGGCATTGTGATATTTTGTTCTCACTGGACAGATTGACTATCGTGGCAACATAGTATCAACTATTCGTATCATTCCTCCGCAGATGGGCACTCTAGCGACTAGCTACTACAATGCTGTGGTCCAGTGGATGCGGTGCAGCCGTGGGGCTTATCCTCAAACCCAATCTGTGTGTTGCTTGCATATGCATGTCTGAGGTATCCAAACCTCCTTACAAGGAACTTCGCGCGATCGCCTCTTGATTTCCGGAATCAGTCGGATATAGTAGATACTCTAACCCATGAGCATTATGCCGCAAGCAGTCAGAATTCTGGAAGGGACACCACTTTGGAGCAGGGGGTGTCTCATGTATGCAGCTAGGGGTCCACTTAGCGATTTTACCGCGATTGGACATTGCCACGCAAAACTGCTCTTCTACTCATGTGAAAAGGTCCTAGGGGTTAATTTACGGTCTTCGGCGCGGAGATCGATAACGTAGTGATTCTAGCCAAATGACCCGTACAAGACCCTAGAGTTTATGGTGACAGGTATGATGGAACGTTGTGTTTGCTATCCCGTATGCATCGGAGGTTTCCGACAGTTTTCTTTCGAGCTAACTCTCAGCGCAACATGCGTTTGATCGATCCTGTGCACGTTGAGCGCGGCTTCGGACTACATTAGGTCAAGTGTTTGGAGCGTTCAACCCTCGTGACTTCGGACAGGTTGACCGGATTTAGTGACCTTCGCTAGGTTGCTTCAAGGTGGAATGGAAAGCAAAATATTACGTCAACGAGCAGAACATGCCAACAACGCTCACTCGAGATGTGCCATCTTCTTCGAACGATAACCCACAGCCCTCAAGAGAAGAAACTAAGTTACCGTGGACGTTCGAGCTTTTCACAAAGACTCTGAACGCTTTCCACGTTCCTTCATTCTCGTTGACCTCGCATTCGTCTCTTCACCGCAAGACTGTCGGCGGCGTTTCCCCAAGGGCAGGTTTTCATTCAAATTCATTGTACTGATGAAGCAATGGAACCCAGTTTTGATGCAAGGCACAGTGTCAATGATGCATCCTTGCTGCACCTGCATCACGGATCGATGTGTGCTACGAATTACGTCGGTATAAGAAATTTGGCTTCCTTCCTCGTCTACCGCGATATGGATATACGGGCCCTGTTCCTCATCCTCGACGAAATTTGGTACCTATCCCTGTCATCAAATAAAGTTCGTAATAGGCGAAGATATTAATGATTATAGCAAGCTTCTGAGACGGAGATCACCCAGTCCTCGTGGGTTAAGGTGGGTCGCAGAACCAGCTGCACGCACATAGTCAGATCGTTGGCAAAAAATGTGGCGAGTCTAGGCTGTCCAAGGGGCTACGCCATGGCAAGTCGACCGAACCGAGCGTTCCATTTACCTAGCTAACTCTCTGCGACGCTGGGAATGAGTAATGCGGAGTGCTGCAGTCAGAGAAGAGTTGGAGTATTTCAAATGTCCTTATCATGAAAATCTGGTGGATTGAGCATGTGGGGACGCGGGACTCACCATCAGCATGGAACAGAGTTCTAAAGTTGAATTCGGAGAACAACGCAGGAAGTGAGAAGCATGGAGGTGTTGAAAGCTCCACTTCTTCCGTAACGTTGTCTCCAATGCTGTCCGGAGTGTGCACGACTGATACACAAGCTGTCCGGGAAACGTTATCCTGCTGGCCAATGACTGTCACGAACGATGGCTTTTGATCGGAAGCAGAAGATAACGCGGCAGCAACGGTACATAATATCCACTGCGAGCGAAACTTTATAGATTTTAGGGTGCACCCTGAGGTAGACTTTTTTGTTAGATCGTGACTAGGTCGATACGCATGGTGGATGCAGGACATGGTCCCTTGGGCGGCAAGGAGGAAGGCACGGAACTTGAAGGCTGGGCCCACACAAACCCGGAACACTCCGGATGCAGTGCCCGTTGGTATCCTTTTCAGGTGTTTTCTGGGTGCACGTCGACGGGCCCGAATTGACGATGAGTCTTCAGCACATCACTTAGTTAATTGATGAGAATATGAAAGTCCAGACGAGTGTCAGAATCACCCAAGGTGAGGTTTCCTTGATGAGGGCCGCAGGCGTAGATATTTCACGCAACAATTTCCGCCGCCGCTCATTACGCGGCGGGCCGGTGCAGTAAACATTGACTAGAAGCACATTTACAAAGAACAAAATTTCTTGGCCAAACGGATTCCGGTGACAAGTATAACCTCATGACAAAATACACGAGTCATTGATCTGGGACCTGACTCAGGAGGGTCTTTACCGTGAGTATAGCCTTCCTTGGCCAAGTCTCGCTAACACGCTTCGTGTGTTTTCGGGGGTCTTGGGCGCCTGAAAAAGGGCCGTCTTTTCCTATGAGCAAACTAGCCCGAAAGGGAACTCGAGATCGCGGCCGGCGTAAACAGGAAGCAGGATTCGATCCAAGATTAGACCTGAACTACCGGGGCGAATGGGCTGTCTTTCGAGATTCCTCGAGGCTGGAGACCTGACTGTGCTTTGTGTGAAGTGTTCATATTGGGCGCTCGGTGTTGGCCCAAGCGGTGTCATGGCCCGAACTCACGAGCTCCGCGAATACAAGGGACCAAAGTTAACATGTACGATCAGACTTAATTCGCCAGTTGGTTTTCATCCTTCTTGCCATGCTTTTACTTGCTACCGTGGGCCATCAAACCCATCCTAGAAAACTCTGGCATCCAGTCAAAAGTTGCTCCGTACTTTGAGGTTTAGCCCCACTCGTCCAGTTTGTTATCCGGCTGGAATTCTCTGCCGATCATCGACCACAGAGACGGCTCCGGTCCTCTCCTGGTCTGATATATTATACCTACTCCTCGAAGGCCCTACCTGGTTTCGTTGACATGCAAGGCTACAACTCAGGCCTCCATGAGCAACACCATGCTGTGGCGCAACCGTCCGGACCATTGCATGACCACGGGTCCCCTTCTGGGTCAGACGACGACGCTTATCCGGTTTACCCTGAACCACACAGAATGGAGCCTGGTGTTGATGGTACGTGCTCAATACATCCTCACCATGTCGAGTTTCCTTCATCTCTTAGCAGACGATCCGAATGCAGCATTGACTTCGCAGACGTTAAACCCGGATGGTACCCCCAAGCGTCCCATGAATGCATTCATGATATTTGCTCGCCGACGTCGTCCACAGGTCGCCGCGGAGAACCAATCGATGCGCACAGGAGAAGTGAGCAAGATTCTCAGCCGAGAATGGAACGGGATGGGCTTGGTTAGGATTTCGTTTCTACACGTCCATCGTCGGTCGACTGACTGTGATCACCCAGTCTGAGAAACAATTCTACCTCGATCAAGCCAAGATCCTCAAAGATAATTTCAATCAGAAATACCCAGACTACGTGTACAAGAGGCGGCCAAACAACAGTCGGAAACGTCGCAAACCTGATCCCACTCCTAGTCTCTCCGCAGAGCATGCTTCCACCTCAGACCTCGTAGACGATTATTCTGGAAGTACAGAATACAGTGACGTATCTCCCATAGAGGTCGCTGACATGGACGATCCCCACCTCAGTAGGCAGGACGTGCGTTACGCAAGCATGCCCGCGGATCCTCCGGGCGAAACGTATTCAACCACGCCGTCACGAGCATCCAGCTACCAGCCATCTGATATGACCTACCGTCCCCTTGGTGACACGCGAATTTCTTATATTTCTCGTCCGGGTCGTGCCACGCCGGACACTGCCATGACACCTTCTATCTCTTCCGTCTCTCGCGGAACGGACTCGCACGGCGCGAATTATTACCACCCATACTTGCCCGCTCAACAACAACACCATGCACAACCGTCGCCCTACTTCGCAGAATCGAGTTCTACCGCGGAAGCATGGTCCAGCACAAGGGACGACCAAAGTCGGGGCCAGATCCAGTCGTGGTCTCAAAACAGCCAAGACCTAGGCGTGGATGACAGACACCGTGGGTATCCTCAGCCTGGGTCGTCCCATGCCTGGGCCACCGCAGGCGCATCAGAGGGAATACCTTCATCCAGCGTCTCGGTAGCACCAACGGCTAGCTTCAATTTCCCAACGCTCAATTCAGCATTCTATCCAACCCAGAGCGGTACCCAAGAAGCTTTTTCATCGTCTTCTGTCCAACCCATCTCGGTTGCGTCCCAGCAGTATGGCACTGTCGCGTCGATGCCAGGGAACCCCGTTTCAGCGCGTTCATATCCACCTTTTCAACAAGCATACAGTTCCACTTCCATTGGTTCATATCAGCCACAGACGAGGCCTGCCCCGCTCACGCACCCCTCTAGTCAACCCACTTCTTCCTACCCTCACACTCAATCGACTACGTCACCCCCCGCTGGATCAGGGGGAGACTCTTCACAAATGCGGTACTGGTCGAGGGAGAGGTAATACGCCTAGAAGAAGCATAGTATTTTCATCATATAGATTTTTCAAATGGACGCCCCATACTCTGGTCTTCACCGAACTTTCTATGCTCTTGGCTTCTTTTACTGCTGTCGTCGCATTGTCATCGTTACTGCTCTGCTCGCCTCTCCCGCATTTTTCTTTAACTACGCTCACTAATAATCTTGCCGTGATCGTACTTGCTTCACGGAGTTGTTTTTTTGTCCGCTCGATCGTGCGTGAGTTTCCAAACCATCAACCTTCGCATTTGTACGCGATGGACAATCAGACCTTCAGGGTTGAGACACGCATCATTTCGATACTCGGTGGAGCTCCATGAATGGCGAGGAGCACACATTCACTCTCCCCCTCTATCGCCCATGTCCCTTGAGGTTCGAGACCTGTCCCCACTTCTTCCGCCTCATCACCAAGATTAAAAGTCGTGGTTGGTGGTAAACTGCGATCAATGAACCGCGCCTCGGAGTAGGGTGGGTACATAGCGGTGGACGCAAAGGGTTCCAAGTAGAATGTCCCGACATGAGGCGAGCGGATGGTTGGCATTGCTGTGCTAGGCAACGACCGAGATCCAAGGCCGCGGGACAGCGAGCACGCCTAGACCCTGTGGACAAGAAGGTAGAAACTCAGGCGGGAATAATGGTCCCTTCTCTATTTCACGGTGGCTGACCCGTTTCACGTTACTTCTAGCCAAGTCCGCGGCTGGAAGACGCGTCAGTTTCGAGACAATAATAAAATATGTGAATGTTACACGCACTCGTGTATTTTTTACCTTCTCGTTCTCCGATCGGGGGGAGACGCCTCTCGAGAGCCCAGGGATGGTTGACGTGCGAGAATGGTACGGGAGTCATCATGATCCGGGCCTGCTTGCTGTGTCGGCCAACTCGTGACCAATAGATTTGTAAATTGCATGCGGTCCGGTGGTCGTGTTCTTTGTCCCCCTACGGTGAGATCGGACAGAAAATGCGGGCGGCGTGGGCCACTGCACGTAATAGTGAGCGACACGACCATCAAAACGAACAACAGCGGTATATACCTTTTATTTCGAGTGATCTGAAAGATTAGTTGGCGTGGATTACTGCACCCAACAGATAGAATCACGATACAGCGTCCCATCCTGTTACCAAATAGCAACGCCACTATCAAGCTCCAAGGTCTCGGGAGGTCCAGGCACGGGGCAAGTCGAACAAACGTGCTGCGGTCCTTTTCTCCAGGATGAGCACTTGAGACTTGAGAGACAATTGGAAGGATGTTAGAATGCTTGATAACGTCCTCGCTTTAAGAAAAATATCAGGACATGCTACCTTGAATTTAACACATAAGAGGGCGCAAAAAGGCATATATGCAATGATATCTACCTTGCCATAGGGCGGACAGGAATCAGCCGTAAGCAGATGCTATGCGCACCCTTCGAACCGCGATGAGTCGAGAATCACTCGCGCTAAGCAATGAATTGAGACGGCTGACAAGTTGGGGAAAAACAAGCCTCGGGGAGGGGAAAGGAGCCCGTGGTCAGCACTCAGGTTCACGGACATTTCCGTGTCTGCAGATTTCTGAATGAATAGATCAAACACCTGAGGCATCGTTCATGAGTCAGCGTGGTCACAAGTGAAAAAAAAGGGTCGCAACGAATCATGAGGCCTTCCATGTGTGGAAAGTCGATTCAATGTTCACTGCTCCCGACTTCTCTGGGGCGACGAGAAGGGGAAAAAAATCGATATTGATATTGAAGCGTCATTTCTGAGCTTGAACCCAAACCGTGAGATGGGCGGTCAATCCGAGTGTTCCGAAAATTTCTGTCGTAAAATTCCCTATGCAACACTGGTGACACATACCGCGTGGTCACTATTAGAGTTCGAATGTTCCGCGCAGGTTACGTGGCAAGAATCTCCTAGAACAAGGTTGAAGTCTGGAGGAACAACAAATAAGCACACCTTACAACCGAACCGGCTGTTTCAACGAAGGTATAAGCAATTCATTCGCTTCGAACCTACGGCACCACACGTTCGCGAGTTACCGATGAATGAAGAATATTTGCCGGAGCGCGGAACTGTCTCATCGGGTCGGTTATTGAATAAACACCTCGGCAGAGTTCGAGAAGTCAAAGAAAATCACGCTTAACTCCGGCGGTCGCCCGTAGTTGCGTGCTTTGATTCAGATCACAAAGTCGTTGGAAGAGATTCAGAAGAGATTTTATGGTTTCGAAACTATTTACCAGATGCTGTCGAAACAGTCAACCGTGAAATCAAAGCTACGCGAAGAACATTCACGACACAATTTCGGCATGCAGTGTGGTTTGCAGTCCACTCTATGACTGAAGCCAACGTTAAGCAAGGACATGGCTATATCTTGTGTGTAGAGGGATGATTGCATAGGTACAACAACAAAAACGCGGAAGAACCTACCAGAGATTAGGTCAGAAATTCTCGTGTAGGAAGACGAGATGATAAGTACTCACATTACGAGCCATTATGAAATTTCAAGCCCGAACTGAGCTGGCCGTCCGACCGCACCCCTGATCCAGTTATGCAGGTACTAGAAGATCTCCCCATGTCCTGGCCGCAAACACCCCGGCTGTGAATACCCCCACCGCCGTGAGTATACTGATGTTCCCCACAAACTTTTCAGGTGCAAATACTTCTTCCCGAACGAAGCGAGAGAAGGTAGACTCGTTGGGGTCATGAAGTGCGCGTCGTGGAGGGGGTACGCCAAACATGGCTGCATTTTGAGGGGGTGCGCGGCGTGCCATTGAACGATACAACGAAAGTCTGAAGCTTTTCTTTGAACTTGAAGGAGGGGCGTGTAACTTGGTCAAGAAAATGTGGCGTGGCAAGTTTAAAAGAGCCCAGTGTTTAGTTCTCCGGCATTTCCCGAGCATGCAGCTCGCGGGATCATTTTAGTCACGACTGGGTGGACGAGTCCGGGATAACGGCTGTTTTGTTCCAAGTCTTGTCGTTACCTCCATCGCGGAGGAGGTCATGATGGAATGATCCCCTCCGAGACAGGGGTAACAACAAAACTGTTGACAAAGTTGCACCATGGGGCGAAGGACAATGGTTTCTACTGATCGGTAGGTGATAACAGTGCTGCTTCTACATCCGGCCTTTTGTAATATCTGTCGTGTATCTGTCGTGCACGGCCAAAAATGATCAGTGAGTAGTCCATGCAGGTAAAGGTTTTGCCGACAGTCGGCGAGTCGATCAATTGACCTTTGGTGACCACACTGCGCATTGCGTCATCGGGAGAGGGGGTGACATAGACTTGGAAGGGCACCCCCTACCTTTGCGATTCACCATGATGTTTAGCCATGCACTGACGTACTTAACCTTCGCTTTCATTCCCTTTGTACTCGCAGAGGGTAATCTTACTGGTCTCCTGCAGGCCCTCAATTCGAGCGGTCTTGATCGATTTTCCAATGCTACGGCCTCCTTAAATGGTACCACTACTGGCGAAGAGGTACTGACTCAACTATCCAAAGGAAACAGTACAATTTTCTCCCCCTCGGATGAAGCTTGTGCGTACTCCTCCTGAGGAATCATGTTGTCGTTCTTACGATGTTTCTAGTGTCCTGCGTCCCCCCTGCCACCACTGACAATGAAACCTCCTTAGCTAATCTTATCGCATATCATGTTGTCTCGGGTAACTTTGTCAGCCAGACACAGACGTATCCCAATGTGACAATTGGACGCACTCTACTCAACGACTCCTCCCTAGTCATGCTTGAAGGAAACCAGTCCCAGGTTCTCGTGTGGTCCAAGTCAGACAACGGAACGCTTTTTGTCATGAACCAAGGGTAGTCCTCACTGACTCTCCTGTGCTCCCTCTAATTTTCCTGATTCTAGGTCAAACATCACGGTCGTCAATTCAACGAGTTACAACAACACTGCAATCTTAGCGATTGATTCCGTTCTGACACCTCCGCCCAATATCTCTACTGTTTTGAACGATCCATCGTATAATCTGACACTTGTTGCCTCTATCCTAAATTCTACGGCCGTCGTAAATGGTCCCACGATTCTTGATGCATTAAGCTCTGCTCATGGTATCACACTTTTTGCACCGAACAATGCGGGTATACAAGCGGCGCAGAGTTCCCTTGCTGGTCTTTCGAGGAACGCAACGGCACTTTACGCCCTTCTCTCCAATCATGTCTGTTGTTCGCTTTCGCACTGTTGATAGATGTCAACTAACCAGTAGTATATCACTCAGATCATCAACGGAACATCTGTTTATTCGACTGAATTTTTAAGCAGTAATCACACATCGGCAGGCGGTCAGAAGTTCGCCTTCGCTGTCAATTCTACGGGTTGGTTCGTTTCCGTCGGAGGATCCAATTCAGTCCAAATCGTGGAACCGAACGTACTGACATCAAACGGCGTCGTCCACATTGTCAATGGTGTGATGCTTGACACGAATTTCAGTGCGGCGGCGGCTAGCTCTGCGTAAGGCTCACTGCACTGTCAAGATTTGCTTTCGTCGCAAGGTACTGATTGCATGTCTATAGTTTTGCTTCTGCGACATCAGTCGCAGCTCATGCTACTGAGACTGGACCTGTTACTATCACTACTACTCCGACCACGACCACGACTCCGACGTCTGGAGGAATGGCGAAGGGCAGAGTCAACAATTGGAAGCTAGGGTCGCTGGTGGGGGTAGTTGTCGGACTTGGGCAATTCGTCTGATGTTTATGATTGAGGATGCGAGTTTGTTACTTGCACCGTTCCATTTTTCATCTGGCACTGTATTAATATTTTTCTGACTCGTCACTTCGATTGCGATTCGTTTTCTTGTGTCTTCCTGTGTGCATACTAAGTTTGTGTGGATTCATATCTGATAAGATACGCGGCACAAACAAGAGCCGCAAGCTGTGTAACCAAGTGGTCACAGCAACAGTAGGTCCTCTTGAAGTTGTTTCACTGCCCTACTCGCAGAAGCTATTTGACCACAGGTCCTGCACTTTGGCGGCTTTCCGTCAGGCCACCGGTCTCGTCTTACTCCTTTCGAGAAATCCGTACCCGTACCCGCAACATTCTAACATCTGGACATGAAGCATCTATCACTGAAAGACGCGCTGTTACCCCAACCACCCAGCTTTGTCAAGAAGCAACTATACGAAATACATGAAGTGCTCGGAACCGGGACATTTGGAAAAGTCGTCGTGAGTTGAATGTCATATGATGGCTTACACGTTGGTGCTGGCTGAATTGTGGGGGATTGTGTTCCTGCTTCGCGTCGTTTCTGTCGAGATTTGGCAGTTAACGGTCTTTTCTGTTTTATCGTTTCGATAGAAAGCAACTTGGCACGTTCCAGCAGATCAGGTCGATTTAGCGCGCCAGGGTGCCCCTGCGTCTGCTACTCCGAGTCCGATCGAACCTCATCACGGTCACTCGACGATTCCCATTTTCAGCGCGGCTTTGCATCGTACCTCGGGTTTCTCCTCGCCCAACCTGCGTGCCGTGACCACCCAGGAGGTCGCTCTCAAGGTGATTCCCAAGAAGAAAGTCAAGGGAAACGAAGAAGCCGTATGGGGCGAAATGGAAGTCCTGAAAGGTCTCGATCACCCGAATATCGTGCGTCTTTTCCTTTTGTGTCCTTATGCAGAAACATTGATTGATCGTTATACCATACCCTTTAGGTGAAGTTCTACGACTGGTTCGAGTCGAGGAGTAAATATTATCTCTCTTTCGAGCTTGCCACGGGCGGCGAGCTCTTCGAACGCATATTGCAGAGGGGAAAATTTACGGAGAAGGACGCTGTTTCCGTCATTCGGTTCGTCGTCTTCGTTTTGGATGTGTTTCAGCGCCTCGTCCAGGTTTCAACTCATAACTTTAGGTCCGTATTGTCGGGAGTGGAGTACCTCCATGACCACGACATTGTTCACCGTGACCTCAAGTAAGCATATTCACTATGCTTCTTACGTTCTGTAACGTGCAATCTTAGACCCGAAAACATTATCTACCGCACAAAGGACCCGAACAGCGACATCGTTATTGCCGATTTTGGAATGTACCTCCTTATCTCCCTTTCCACGAGCGAATTGCTGATAAGCGATTAATTCACAGCGCTAAACACCTGCACTCTCCAGGGGAGCAGCTGCACTCACTAGCGGGTAGTTTCGGTTATGTTGCACCAGAAGTCCTGAACAAGGCCGGGCATAGCAAGGCTGTTGACGTATGGTCGACGGGGTATGTGCTGCTTTGTTTACTGCGCAGGATCGACACTGATACCCGGACGTGATGTAGGATAATTACATATGTCTTGCTGTGCGGTTATTCGCCGTTCAGAGCAGAAGATGCAAGAGAAATAATCAAGGAGACCACGGAAGCCAGGATCGAGTTCCATGAGCGGTATTGGAGCAAAATATCTGATGAAGGTGAAGTCTGATTTCTAACTTCGGTTGTTCTTCATTAGTGACAGGTGTGCAGCCAAGATCTTCATCAAACTCTTACTCAATCCAGATCCGACGCAACGACCGACGGCGCTTGACGCTTATAATAACCACGTAAGCCATTGTTTCGCTCACTTGGATTACCACTTGACTCACGACATGCGGTTGTCCAGTGGTTGACAGGGCATGAACCATCGACAGAACACGATGTCGCTGCTGGCTTACGCGATAACTTTGACCCCAAAAAGCAGTGGCGCGCGGCCATCAACTCTACACTTGCCGTGCAGCGCCTCGGTAGGCACTCTAGAACATCGAGTGCATCAAGCGCTGGTAGTGGAGGATGGGGAAGGGATCACATCCATTCCGAGGCTGAACGTCTCAGTAGTGGGGCTCCTTCTCATGACGGGAGCCCAAGCGATGTCTCGGAGTCATTCACGAAACTGAGCCTCGAGAGCTCTAATCCGGGGACTAATGTCAACGTCAAGATCACTGGACCCGGGGAGGGTGAAACAGAGGAAATTGGTAAGGTGGAGGGTCTTTCTTCTGCCAACCGATCCTTGACTGGAGGCAGTGAGGCTGACATGAAGGACGAAGCTCGAAATGACACCTCGAACACGCAGGCTTTGGGCCAGGTGGGATCGAGCTTGGGCCAGTCGACAGAATCTGAGGTGAAGAAGATGGTATCGATTCCTAACAAGGATGCGTCGGTTGATCCCGTGGACACCTCTCTTTCAGAAACCCCGCAGAGCGTCGAATCAGATCTATCAGAGCTGAGGATGCCAGGCACTTTTCATTTATCAAAAGCTGAGCTAGAGAGGATTCAGAGGACCCCGATCAAGTGGTCGGAGACATTTAGAAAGCTTGGTTTATTTAGTTGAGCTTTGGCCTGATCTACTGTATGCTGATGTATGTCGATTGGATGACATCTATGGCCTATCTCTCACGCGCTCCGTGTAACTATCCTTGTTCCACTCGATCGCGACCTGACAACCTTACTATATGGACTGAGCTTGCCAACTCGATGAGCGACAGGACAGTTTTCGGGTGGTGAGTTCGTGAGAAAGCACGTGGGAGTCAGCTGGGTATAAGGTTAGGGTTTCCTTTTCACCTTCGTATTCAACTACGTTGAAAACGATATTCCAACAGTATCCTGATCATGGTACGTCTCAAACATTTGGTTCATCATTTATCGTGTCTCACTGGCTCGCATAGGGTGGTGGAGCGCGTTATCCGTACCCAAAGCACGTATGGTCGCCAGCAGGTTCGTTGGAATGAACGCTTTTCATTCCCGGCTTGGTGACAGTGACCGACAGGCGGATGGTGGACTCGTCCTGCAAATTGGGCAAGCAACACGGCAATCGCTATGATTGGTATCTTTGCTGTCGCATACGGTGTATGGTCGGTCAGCGCAGAGCGAGAGGTGAATGGAGCGTTTTTCGTTTGCCTGATTTGCTCACAACTAGTATTTGCGGACAGACCCGACACGTTCTTCCCGATCGTCCAATACCCTCGATGTTGGTGCGAAATCCCGTCTTTCTGCTCTTGCTCTCGCATATTCACTGAGAAACTAGTGGGCGAAACAATTTAGAGAGCAAAGTAAGGAGTAGACATGAATAATCAATGTGTTTCCTCGCCTTGCCCCTCCCGTGCTTTGAGCACCCTGCATTTTGGCTAAACGTTGCGGACGAATTGCACTGTATCGCACATATTATCTATTTATCCCAGCCAGCAATGCAAGTCGCATATCACGCAAGAATGGGTTACCTTTCGATCGCATCGCTCGGCCTCTACACTTTCCAGTTCATGAACGACGAGTATTTCACTTCACTGACTTTTCGTGCCCAATCAAAATCAAGACCGTGACGTTGATACCTTGAATGTCGACATGGATGAAACTAGCTTTGTGGGTAACTGGCGGCTTTTCTCACCGAGTTTCCTGGTAACTCTTGGCTAAAGCCTGAGATCGTCCATGACGGTCATAAACCAGCCATCGGGAATCGGCGCTAGTATTGCACACAGATGCGGGTACCACCGCAGTTTTTAGTCGCAGGCACAACGGGTACGAATGTGTTGAAACGGTTAACCGGCACCTATACCGCGCACCCGTGCCCATAGTGCAGGGGTTTGCACGGGTGCTTCAAACAGTGCTCAGTCACAAAATTTTCCACGGCGTTTCTGTCATACTTTGTAGAATGCTTTCGTCGCTCTTCGATCCATTGTACCATCATACCACCCAGGTCTGTTCGCCGTGACTCCGTAGAACGGACACTGCGACTGTGGCAGGCTTTGGGATCACGCCAGGGTACATACTCAAAGGGACCAACGATCATCCTGCGGCGGCGACGCGAATGAAATTTATGTTAGTCCGCAGAACCCCAGCCTGCGGTGAGTTAGTCCAGCCGTGAGTAGACTTGCCAAGTCCTTGTCGCGTCAGGTTTATAAACCACTAGCGTTGGTTATCAGAAAATACAGTTCAAAGTCATAGTAATATGGCGCCTGAACCCCAAGTTGTGTTGATAGACCTGTTCAAGCCCCTCCAGTGCTGACAATGGAAATATTGTTGTCACTGTCCGACCGAAGCTGTCCGACCGAAGAAACAAAGCCGGCCGGAAGTGGCAGCATAATGTAGTACTACACGTGTATGCATCCTGTAACTCCTAAGTCTGAATCTCTCCATTCTCTACCCGCAGGTTGTGGTCACATTATTGCAGGTTTCGGCCACCCGTCACGGACTTTGGCCATAGCCATGGGTTCTACGGGTCGATGTGTGGGCCCATCCCCCCAGAGGGTATGGTGTTGACTGCCCGACCTGTGGTGTTATCCATGTGCAACCCTAGGGACCACCTCACGCAGCATTGGAGCACATCCCCAAAGGACATGCAGTATTCATGAGTATCGACGGAATAGTACTGTCGAACGTCGGACCTGATACAGATCCGATCTTCAATGGACTTGTTCTACGAAACACGATGGTATCGTTGTCCCTAAGGGACCTCAAACAAGTTCCCGGGGCCAGCCTAGGATCACTGGTTTCACGAAGCTGAGGGGTTCCAACTTACTATCATGTAAACAAGCCCGACAACTCAACAGCAGTGCAGCCCAGGCCGTGCGCGCACCGTTTCGCAATATATGCGTGTAATTCGCGATATTAACGGGGACTACCGAAGGAATGTATTCGGCAACTTTTCGGCAAACCAACGGTAAAGCACGGAGACCAACCATCGCCGAAGTAGTAAATACCTCTCCCGAATCGGATAGATGGTAAAGTTATGGCATCTGTCCATGCTTGAACTGCATGACTGTGATTCGAAAGGCGGTGCCTCGCTATCTCCGAGTTCGACGTCTTGTTGCTTCGTTGGACGATGGCAGACCCAAGGCGGGTCCTGGTCATCGGAGGAGGTCCTTGCGGCCTCGTGACCCTACGAAACCTCCTCAAACGTAGCGAGTTCGATGACGTGCAGTTGGTGGAGCGGCGAGACAACATCGGAGGGATTTGGTACGTCCACGCTCGTCACGAACCTGAAGAAAAAAAAGTGATCTCGATACTTGAAGGTATCAGCCTCCCAACGAACGACCCGAGGCGAACCAACGTTGGCCTTCGCCGGGGTACCCCGATTTGATCGGAAACGTGATCCCTGAATTTCTCTCCTTCTCTGGAGATCCTTTCCCTGCGCCGCCGAGGCAGGGCCAGCCCTTCCCTACGCTGCGTGAGACCTACGATTATCTCGCCGCGATCGCGCGTCCTCTGTTTGAGGATGGACGGATCAGGCTTCATCACGAGATCGTCGGTGTGGCAGAAATGACGACCGAAGAGGGTGGCGGCTGGAGGGTTTCCATGATCGATTGGAGCAAGGGCAACAAGAATGGAGCCAGGAAGGAGGAGCAATGGGATGCGGTCGTTGTTACGACGGTGTGGTACGATAATGCGTATTATCCAAACATAGAGGGCCTCGACGACGTCAAGCAGACGGGAAGGATTAGGCACGCCAAGACGTGGAGGGGTCCGAGTGGCTACGAGGGCAAGGTACGACGATACAGTCTGTCCGATGGATTTGTCCATAGTATTGATCCCGTCTCTACTCGGCAGCGCGTCGTCGTCATCGGCAACGCTAATTCAGCCAACGAAATGGCAGCGCAACTCACCCCGGTCGCTCAGCTGCCCGTTTATCGCTCGACACGTCGTGTGTCCATCTTCCCATTCCTCCCCGACGACCGCATCGAAGACGTCGGCCCCGTCCTGCGGTACAGCCAGAACGCGGACAAGAAAATCACCGTTCATCTGCAAGACAGGACTATCGAGGACGTTGACTACGTCTTGTTCGGGACCGGGTATTACCCCGAGGTGCCCTACCTCCGCGTACTGGAGCCCGCTCCCCCGCAGACGCGTGCTACCTCTGTCCCTGAAGGCTCGAGCGTATCTCGGCGCCTGGTCCCGCTCACCGGTCGGCACGTCCAGCCCCCCCGTGTCCCCTCGCTCTACCGACACGTCTTATACGCCCACAACACCTCCCTGGCATTCATCGGCGCCCTGGTGTCCTTCATACCCTTTGCAATGGCAGATCTGACGAGCACGTGGCTCACGCTAGCCTGGTCACATCGGTCTGGTCAGAGTGGCTGCGGCAGGGGCGGCCTGGCGGGGATCGACGTACCGCTCAGGGTCGAGGAGAGACTGGCGGACGAACAGGCGCGACTGGAGACGCTCCACCGACTCCGATCGGAGACGGATAACCCGTCTGACCTTGTCTCCTTTCATTTCCTTGCACGCTACGAACTGCCGTATGCCCAGGAGGTGCGCGCGGAGATCACCAAGGCGGCACCATCGCTCGAGGACGTCCTCGCCCCGTGGGACGACGAGCAGGATGCGAGGCGGTTGGCGATGTATGCGACCAAGTTTGATAGTTTGTATGTCCTCGCCGGCAAGAAAAAGGAGTGATGTATCGGTGTTACCTCGTGACAGCAATGTTTGTCTCTCAAGTTCCCCACCTCGGAAGCTTGCAAATAGACCTCGAGTATAACCACTACACCAAATGCACATTTTGATTAGACAAGAATAAAAACTATGGGAGCTCTAAAGTCTTCACGCGCATCTCGAAACGAGGCAGGCGAACAAGAGGGAAACAAAAACAAGCGGCGTATCATATGCACAAATTTTCACTGTAAGGTAATGGTATCATACGGATGCAGAGGTCGTCACGTACACGAGGGAAAGGGTACTCTTTGTTGGGTATGCATAAGTGCAAAACAGGAAGAAAATCTGCGATCAAAACAAGAACGAGGCGAAAACGATCATCCAAAAGGGTCACCAGCAAACAAAGACAAAGTCTTGGGGCAATTCAAAATGGCCTTTTTTTGAGGGGAAGTGTGCACAAAAGGATAACATACAGAGCATGCCCGTAAAACAAACACACAAATGGGGTGGCCATGAAGTCATGATATCGATGTTTTGGGGAGTGAAATTGTAGCCGTCTGCACGTTCGTCATGCCGTTCGGAGGTCGCGCTTGCGTCGTCCGCTTGAGTTGTTGCTCCATTTTGGTTCGCTGTTTCCGGACGTCGTCGTCCCTGAGCTTTACGTTGGTGGCGAGCACGAGCAACTCGGTTGCTGAAGGCAAACATGCTGGAGGAGGGCGAGCGAGGAGGGCCAAGGCGGTTTCTTCGGTATTCGCTTGCAGTAACAGATGACGTACGCAGTTGATCACGGCGAGACCGACACGGTACAAGAACGGTATACCTACGAGGGTCGTCAGCTTCAGCGACGTTTCCAACGAGCAATCGCAACCCACCATCATACAGAAAGACATCCCACATTCGGTGCAAGTGGTCTGGGGAAAGACTGCCGACAAACAACGTGGAGAACCTGAACAAACATGAGACACGACGCCCTCGACGTCCTTGATGGAAAAAAAGTACGCACCACGGTCGCGTGATGCTCGCAGGAGCTATCGACAGTTGTACGTATAACTTCTTCGTGAGCATGGGATCGATGGCCTCGAGCGCTTTGCTAAACAAAGATGCATCGATCTCGATCTGAAGAGTGTTGGTCGAAAAGTAGGCACGCAAGTGAGCATCCATCATTGAAACAAAGATCCAGAATGCGTCTTCCTCGGGAGCGAGCAGTAACAAGTGACCCGCAATAAGTGTCAGCCCTAGACCCCAAGTAGAATGAGCCTGGTACACCAACAGACAAAACATGGATAATACGTTACCATTGCTGTATTGAATGTCGGGCACCATGCTGAGATACGCTTGGAGAAGCGAGACAAGCGGACCTTGCGCCGTATGAAGCTGAGGTTGATCAGGAAAACCCTCTACCACATCCCTTTCGATCTCTGCAAACGCAGGCACGCGCGATCTTTTTCCCAGCTTGTTATACACCCCAGGCAACGCCCGCGCCTTGCTGTCCGTCAGGTGACACCAGACGAGGTAGCGAACCGACGACGGCACGCCTTCTTGCAACAGTTTTCGAACTTTTTTGTTTTTCCGGGCTTGCGATGGAGGGACGGTGGGGAACAAGGCCATCCATTTCAATTCGCGTTGCCGATGCGCGTCGATAGATTCGGCGGATTCCGAGGGGGGAGTCGCACTGTTAGGGACCAATGGCGACCTCGGCGTGGTCGAGTGCATCGATGCTGCGTCGCCGAGGATAGGAGACGCCTCGGGCTTTGCTATGTCGACGTCACGACTGGTCAACGTCGAGTCCTCACTAGCCCTGCCCATCACCGGAGGAAGAGAAGGCTTAACGAGCTCAAAGTCCATGTCTTGCACCTGAACCGTCTCGCTCTCCCCACTTACCGGCAGCGACACCACGCTGACGGCGTCGTCGACCTTGGACCGTATGCTCGCCTTCATTTTCAGTGCGGGTAGACCCAGTTTGGTCCGGATAGGGGGTTCCTGCGTGAGAGGCGAAGAACGCGCGTTTTGTGCGGTCGCCACCTCAGGGACCAGGAGAGGCGAGGGCAACGAGCACGATTCACCCGAGTCAGAGCTTTGTCGCGGTCGTCCCTCTGTCGAGGTGCTCCTTGGAGGCACGTCCAACGAATCCTGCCGCCCAGGCATCAATGAGGGTGGTGATGTGGCATGACGAGGGTCTGACGAGGCCGCTGACGTTCTGCCGGTTACCCCAGGGGGTCCTAATATGCCCAATATGGGTGACCCGTCGTCCCTGTCTGGACTGTTCGCGAAGTTGGCAGAGCTCACGACCGGGCTTGCAAGGGATCCATTTACTTCGGCGAACTGTGGGGAATGCGTCACAGACTCTTGTGTGAACGGGCTTGGCGGTGTTTTAAGCTGCGAGCCTAAACCAGGCGTTTGTGTGATGGCAAGATTACCGTCTTTGGTACTACTTGGGAGAACAAGCGGAGACAGTGCGCGTCGCGCTATTAACGCCGGTGGGAGAGACGCGTTACGTGTAGGTGCAACGACACTAGCAACACCTTGCGCCTTCATCACAGGCTCTTCTCGACTACAACGGCCGACCGGTCATGAGCGTCCATAGACAAAAAAACGCATAGAAGACGGGACAAACCTTCTCTCCTGCGGTGGCGCGACAGGGCCATTCGCGCCAAACTCTGAAAACGACCTTGACCGCGGTCGAGCAGCGCCAACCTGGGGTACGAATCCTTCTCGTGGTATCGGCAACGTTGACGACGACGGACCACCGTCAGTTCCTTGCGGTTCACTCACGCCACCAAAGGCCGTCGCCGATCGCTTCGGCGGTCGCAGCACGGATGCGTCCCCTGCACCCAGACCCCCTTCGCTCGGCATCACATCCTCGCCCCCACCTCTACGTACAGGCGCAGAAACAGTCGCTGCCCTCGTAGGCGTCATCCTCGCCGCGTGAGGCATCCCCTTGCCCTCGCCCGTCTTTGGTGCTCCGGCCCGGGGGGTAGGCAACGGGGGAAACGGGTCCAGCGAAAACAAGATCGGAACGGGACCCATGCTCGCGCCCAGATCGGTCTGGCATCGCGCGAAGAGCGTCATGGGTGGTCTCCTCGCGGGGCCTTGAGCTGCCTTGAGCGACATGTTGTGCAGTTGGTGAAGGATGTGCGTCGAATAAAGCGTCGTGCCGGGTGACGTAGGTGGGTGTGTTGGGCTCCCCGCGCCAGCCTCTGGAGGAGTCATCGGATACGGGTACGGTTTGGGGGCCGTTCGTCCGTACATGGGCCCTTGCGACTGATGGACTACCTTGGGTGCGTTCGGGTGTGGAAGGAACAAGGAAGTCCGGGCAAAAGGGTGCGGTGACAGGCTGGGTTGGGGACGCGGTCTTAAAAAAGGACTCTTCTCTGCGTCATCTGGTCGGTCTGCTGAGGGTGTGTGGTGTATGGGGTCCGTAGCGACGGTAGCTTGAGCCGTATTCGGAATCTGCGCCGATAGCACGGGAAAGGGAGATGCTGCCTCCATTGCCAAACCAGGATCATTGATTGTGATGCTGATGCCAGTGACATGTCCTTCGTCGTCGTCTACGGCGATCGCGCGCACAGCTGGTTCCTCGCTCGATGATAAATTGGGGCTAGGCACAGACACGACAAGGGATGGCGCACTGCCAGTCGACGAAGTATGCTCAGCTTCCATCTTCGCCCTCAACGCAGACGCCATTCCCCCACCATCGATCGGCAACTTGGGCGGTCCCTCGACGGGTGACATCGCTGACTTGCCCGATTTGTTGCTGTACCTCCGCCCATGGTCTTGATCAGATCCGTCTTCCAATTCCGTGAACCTCGACGAATGTGGCGATCCAAACGTCGTATGCAGCAGCGGCGAGAGGGTCGTGCTCGCGTTCGTAGACGTAAGTGGTATTCCCATAACAACTTCTTGGCCTTGCCCACCGTCATCCGCTGCCTCGATCACCTCAATGTTCAATCCAACCCCTGCAGTAACCTCCTCCGTGGATCCATGCTTGACTTGCTGCTCTCTCTCCCCGCGATCATCACCATCTTGCATATATCCATCGTGAACGATCCTCAATCGCGACTCTGTCCGCACCGGAACGTGCACCGGAACAGCCGGGAACTGGGCAGTCAGCGGTAATTCGTGGGTCGATTCATCCGATGCCGTCCGCGTTAACGAAGGACGCGCAAAAGGCATCGAGGCAGATATGGAGCTCCCCGCGCTCTCAAAACTAGGTCTCGGATAGCCATTCGTCCCATCACTGCCAATGCTTGGTCGAGGCGCATCGAAGCTGGGCCGATCGGGTGGAACGGGCATGGGAGGCGCATTTGCACGTGTCTTTGACGACGCCTTGGACGCACCCGAAGCCTTGGAAGTAACGGAAAACCGTTTGGACGCGAGAGAGTAGTGTGAGTACCGATAATCGTCATAGATGTCGTCCCAGTAACCGCCGTCGTCTTCGTCTTCCTCCTCATCTCCGCCTCCGTCCTCCTCTTCTCCGTTTCGAGGATGTCCATTGGA
>JBBPKJ010000225.1:0-35799 GCA_038089195.1 Brasilioporus rufonigricans
CCCCCACCAGTAACTTTTTCAAGGTCAACAACAGATAACTCGCGATGGCACCACCGAGGCGAACAGATCCAAATTACATGTATGTAGATTCGGATTCGGATATATCATTACTAGGAGACGACGAAGTCCGCGCGCGAGGCAAAGGGAAAGGCAAAGCCGCGGACAAGCGCAAGAAAGACAAGGGAAAAGGCAAAGCAAAGAACGTACGTCCCTCTTTCACGCCCCCTCCAAGCCTCCGTCTGACCCGTCCGACTAGCAAGTACGTTGGAGGCATCCTACGCGCGCTCATGGGACACTGTGCAAGAGGACGAGACGGGCAGCTTGCAGGGGCGGTCGAGGACCTGATGGCGAGGGGCCGGCGGCGAAGGTACGCACTCTAATTTTGACTCTGTCCCTCTTTCACGTTCCCCATTGTTGGTTAGGTTGTTTGTGCCTGCTGCAGCCATTCGACGCACCACGCACTCTGATTTTGGCTCTGCCCCTCTTTCACGTTCCTTGTCGTGCTTGCTAGGCTACTCGCGCCCGCTGCGGCCATTCGACGCACCATCATCCGGCATCTCATCCTTCTACTCGATCTGTCGGCGGCGATGATGGACCGCGACATGCGACTCACCCGGTTCGACCTGTCCCTGCAACACGCGCGTGAGTTCGTCGTGGAATGGTTTGACCAGAATCCACTCGGTCAGATCAGTGTCGTTGGCATACGCGGTGGCATCGGCGAACGTATCGGCGAAATGTCTGGTAGGGCTATGCCCTGACTTGAAGCGTTTCCATTCGCGCTCGTTTGCAGGTAATCCGCAGGACGTGTTTAAATCGCTCGGCGATAGTATGAACTCGAACCCGCTGGGGAACCAAGCCTGCAGAATGCCACGGAGCTGTATGAAGGGAGTGCGCATTACTGTTGCCCCCTTTTGGGTTATGAGAGGGGTGCAGCCACCTTCCCACTCATTCGTCGCGCGAAATTTTGGCTCACTGTCAACCTGCGACCCAGGAAAAATCCATGACACGCTCGACGCTTGCGTGAAGAACAAGATTCGAATATCTGTAGTCGCTTTAGCGGCCGAGATGAAGGTATGTGGAGACGTACGATAAAACAGGCGGTGGGTTGACAAGATGGACCAGTGTCTTTCACCGTTCGTGGAGTGGACTGGGGATTTTGGCATAGCGATGAACGAGGGACACTTTACAGACCTGTTGTTCGAGATCGTGCCACCGCCAGTTCAACGCACCGTGGCTCGTACAACCAGTGGAGGGAATGCGAACCCTGCCGCGGGCCTGATGATGATGGGCTTTCCAACGCGCTTCCCCGACTCTTCACCGCCGAGCCTTTGTATATGCCATTCGGACACGAACGGCGAGGGACTTCTCTGTCTGCGTTGCATGGCCAAAGTGTGCGATGTGCCAACTGACTGTGACATTTGTGGATTGATGATCCTGAGTTCTCCGCATCTCACGCGAAGCTATCACCACTTGTTTCCTGTCAAGCCCTATCAAGCCGTGTAAGTGATTGTCTCATTCTGGTGCTGATGATGGCATTGTTGAACAGCGATTTGTGGGACGTCGGTAGAGGAAGTGGGAGAGCGATCGTAGGTGTATCACGCATGCGGGTGCACATTTCTAGCGACACCATCGACTGCGCCTGCCTCGGAGGGCATCAGCCTGTTGGGTCGGTATCGATGTCCAGACTGCAGCCACGACTCCTGTACGGAATGCGACGTGTTTGTGCACGACGTAATACATTGCTGTCCAGGGTGTGGCAAGTAATACAACGTGACAAACAGAATTCGTGTGTAACTCGATCATCTCCATCACGTACATTCTTTTCCCCCGTTCTTTTTTTCCCTTCCTGTTATCCCGTCGTCAATGCTAGCACCCGAAACCGTGGTCAGACCGCTTGACGTAGGACAGTTGTTTCGAGATCGGCATTGTCAGCGAATCCTGTCGAGTAGAAGACACGATGTACATTGTTTATGCTAGTACAAGCAGGTTTATTGACATCTCATCATGGTAGCATCTTGGTCTTGACCTTGGATTGTATCACTGGAAAACTGACATCTCTGGGGTGAGCAAGTTTGGGGGTGAATCGTGAGTCTCGCCTCTCCTTCCGATACGCTTTCGATCCCGGCACATCTTTCCCCTGCCCCAAGGGCCCACCAAACTTTTCGACCTTGGCGAAAGATCCCCCATGGGCTTCTGAGCGTCGCGTAGTCCCTCGGGGGCTCGATGACGCGATGGACTAATATAGCATGTGCTTACGTGTTTACGTGTGGGAACACCAGGTATGACGAAGCCGGGAGAGCACAGTTGTCTGGCTTTCTATAGGCCACTTTTGCTGATGATTTCAACGATGCCACAATGACCTTAATAAGTCACGTGCAAACGCACACGGCTAAACAATGCCGGAGGTCCCTACCCTCGTTTCTGATAATCTAAGCTATAGATTACAAAGTACAATCCAGTAGGACAGTACTTAAGAACATGGGTAGTATAGGGGACTAATAGTTGTCGCCTGCCATCACTCACTCCCCTCGGATCCCTGCAACAAGTAAGCCCTTTAACTTTTCTTTTTGATCTCTCCTCGTTATTGACCATTCCTTCCCAGTGGCGCCTAACCCCTTCAACCTCGATGAAGTGTTCTATGATTCATGCATGAACATCTTCAACGTTGAGGACATTGTTGTCTCTGACAGGTCCCATCTCACCGACCATTACCCAGCCGCTTTTACAGATTTTTTCGGTATGCCCAGCAGTGCTCCTTGCATCTTCAAGTCAGGCCCTGCCTGGCCTGATTGCGAGGGTCTGCTAGCGGAACGCTGCTTCCGCGAGGTGCGCCCTGTCTACGGCCACCCCATCACAAGGTCCTGGCTCAAGATCGGTACGGAAATTTACAAGTATCTCGACACCTGCAGCATTATGTGGACTTCGATCGACCCCGTTGCCTTCGCAAACACCGGGGAGAAGACGCCGTTTTGCCCGCTTCTTATGTGGATCGGTGTAAAGCACAACACTCTGCTCTTCGACGCTGCAGTGGCTGCCGCTGACGCCATCAAGCATATCCTCAGTCTAGCTGGCTTCCCCGAGATTGAGGTCGCTTTTCGCGAGTCAGATGTGACACACTCTGTTGCTGAGGCTGGCGCAAAGCTCCTCCCTTTCAACTCCCTCCTTGACCCCGTCCCTGAGTTCCGCAAGCCTTTCACCCCTACGCTTGGCCTCTCCATTGCCCCGCTCAAGACGCCCCACTATGAGGGCACCGGTGCCCTTTATTTCCGCCTCAGCAAAGATGACGAGCGTGTCGTCCTTCTCACTGCTGCCCACGTCGCTCGCCCTCCTCCCATGTATGCCACCACGGGTATGGTGTGCAAGCACACCCGCCAGCCACGCGAGTATATCGCTGCCCTCGGCTACACAGGCTACAGGAATGCTACAAATGCCATGATGGCCAGCATCGGCAATCTTGCTCGTTCCATTGAGGTGTGGAACCGCGTGATCACCAGGCTGGGCGAGTTTGTCGAGGGCGAAGATGCAGCGGTCACTAAGAAGCGCAATGGCACCCAGTACGAGGTGGAGAGGGCGACGGAGAAGATCGACAACTTGAACAAGCTTCACGACGAGGTTACTAAACGCAGGACGAACCCGGACCAGCGCATCATCGGCTTCGTCCTCCACGCCGATCCCATCGTCGCCGCTGACGGACCCAATGGGTTTACGCGCGACTGGGCCTTCATCCAGCTTTACCGCGAGAAGATCGACTGGAGCACATTCCCTGGAAACAAGGTCTACATTGGTACGTTTCCCATCTCGTCCCGCAATTTCAGTTTTGGCTGACTATTATATCCCTGCAGGTGGCAACCTCTTACCGTCCGACTTCGGCATGTTCATGTTCCCGCAGCCTGAGGACCGAGCAGGTTACAAGTACCCAATTGATGGGCTCCTCCAGGCGTTTGGCATTGTGAGGGACGACGAGATCCGCCAGCCCCACCACCTCGACGTCAATGGCGAGAAGGCACTCCTCGTAGTGAAGAACGGCCTGGCCACGGGCACCACCATTGGTCGCGTCAACGGACTCGAATCTTTCACTCGGGTGTACGCTGACCACGACATCAAGCATACGTCCATCGAGGTTGCTATCTTGCCCTACCACAAGCTGCGTGGCCCCTTGCCCTTCTCTGCCCCCTTCTCTGCCCCCGGAGATTCTGGCGCCATCATCCTCGACAGAGCTGGCCGCATCGTCGCTTTGCTCACTGGCGGTAGTGGCACGACCGACGAGACAGACGTAACATACGGGACCCCGTACTGGTGGCTCGAGGAGCAGATCAAGAAGGTCTTTCCTGACTGCCACCTCTACTAGGTCGTCGCCTAGGTTCGTGCATTTTTTAATACTAGCTAAACCTCGGGTCTTGTTCCTTTTTTCCTTTACTTGACTTTTCCTGCATAACTAACGCCGTCTCTCTTCGATATACAGGTAGGTCGCGAGCTCGATTCGACGCGCAACGATCTCCTCCACGGACTTTTCCCCCACGTATGCTACTTAACCCTACCTTCACGTTTCCCCCACGAACGCACAAATGGAGGTCTGGGCAGCCTGAATGGAGAAGCAGAACGCGCGCAAGGTCACTCTCGAGAATAGGGTCTTTCTTTTCTTCAACTAAGTAGCACAGTACGAGTTGTAGAGTCGTAGTGTTGTCTATCCAATTTATTGGCCTACACCATCAACGTGCTGACACGCCGTCGCCGGCCTGTCAGACGCTTGACTCAACCACCACCAGTAACTTTTTCAAGGTCGACAATAGATATCCTGCGATGGCACCACCAAGGCGAACAGATCCGAATTACATGGATGTAGACTCGGATTCCGACATATCATTGCTAGGAGACGATGAAGTCCGCGCGCGAGGCAAAGGGAAAGGCAAAGCCGCGGACAAGCGCAAGAAAGACAAGGGAAAAGGCAAAACAAAGGACGTATGTCCCTCTTTCACTCCCCCTCCAAGCATCCGTCTGACCCGTCCGACTAGCAAGCTTATACGTGGGAGGCATCCTACGCGCGCTCATGGGACACCGTGCAAGAGGACGAGACGGGCAGCTTGCAAGGGGCGGTCGAGGACCTCATGGCGAGGGGCCGACGGCGAAGGTACGCACTCCAATTTTGATTCTGTCCCTCTTTCACGTTCCTCACTGTGTTGGCTAGGCTACTCGCGCCCGCTGCGGCCATTCGACGCACCATCATCCGGCATCTCATCCTTCTGCTCGATCTGTCCGCACCGATGATGGACCGCGACATGCGACCCACTCGGTTCGACCTGTCCCTGCAATACGCGCGCGAGTTCGTCGTGGAGTGGTTTGACCAGAATCCACTCGGTCAGATCGGCGTCGTCGGCATGCGTGGTGGCATCGGCGAGCGTATCGGCGAAATGTCTGGTAGGACTATGTCCTGACTTGGAGTGTTTCATTCATGCTCGTTTGCAGGTAATCCGCAGGACGTGCTTAAATCGCTCAGCGATCGTACGAAACTCGAACCTGCTGGGGAACCGAGCCTGCAGAATGCCATCGAGATGGCACGAAGCAGTATGAGGCGAGTGCGCATCGCTGTTGCTTCCTTTTGGATTTTGAATGGGATGCAGTCACCTCCCCACTCATTCGTCGCGCGAAATTCTCATCATCTTCGGCTCACTGACAACCTGCGACCCGGGAAACATTCATGACACCCTCGACGCTTGCGTGAAGAACAAGATTCGAATATCTGTCGTCGCTTTGGCGGCCGAGATGAAGGTATGTAGGGACATGTGCGATAAAACAGGCGGTGGGTCGACAAGACGTATCAATGTCTTTCACCGCTCATGGAGTGGACAGGGCATTTTGGCGTAGCGATGAACGAGGGACACTTTAAAGACCTGTTGTTCGAGCTCGTGCCGCCGCCAGCTCAACGCACCGTGGCTCGTACTACCGGTGGAGGGAATGCAAACCCTGCTGCGGACCTGATGATGATGGGCTTTCCGACGCGCCTCCCCGACTCTTCACCACCGAGCCTTTGTGTATGCCATTCGGACATGAAGAGTGAAGGATTTCTCTGTCCGCGTTGCATGGCCAAAGTGTGCGATGTGCCGACTGACTGTGACATTTGTGGATTGATGATCGTGAGTTCTCCGCATCTCGCGCGAAGCTATCACCACTTGTTTCCTGTCAAGCCCTATCAAGCCGTGTAAGTGATTGTCTCGTTCTGGTGCTGATGATGACATTGTTGAATAATGGTTTGTAGGACGTCGGTAGAGGAAGTAGGAGAGCAACCGGGGATGTGCCATGCATGCGGGCGCACATTTCCAGCGACGCCATCGACTGTGCCTGCCTCGGAGGGCATCAGCCCGTTGGGTCGGTATCGATGTCCGGACTGCGGTCACAACTTCTGTATGGAATGCGACGTGTTTGTGCACGACGTAATACATTGCTGTCCAGGGTGTGGCAAGTAGTACGACGCGACTGTTACCATCCCGTTTGTCTCCCCTGTAATGTACATCATGGAAATGAATAGAATACGTCCATGGATTACAAGTATAATTCGTTCGTCTCCATCATGTACATTCTTCTCCCCTACTCTTTTGTTTCTTCCTGTTACTCCAGCACCCGAAACCATGGTCAGAACTGCTCTACGCATGACAACTGTCTCGAGATCGGCACTCGACGAATCCTGTCGAACAGAGAACACGGCATATATCGTTTATGCCGGCACCAGCAAGCTCTTCGACATCGTGCCATGGTAGCATCTTGGTCTTCTTGACGTTCGATTGTGTCATCGATCGTTAAGAGACAAGGAAAACCGTCATGACGGATTATACTGCAACGTTCACTAATTGGTCTGCGCAGAGAGCAAGTCTTGGGGTGAATCATGTACTGCGGACGAAAAGTGCGCTCTTGGTCGCGCGTTTGCCTTGAAGAGGGGTTGGAGTCACCAACTTGCCAAACGTGTGCCGTTCGACTGTGTCAGTGATGTCCACGTTCGAGCTACCAATACTCGAATGAATTCGACGAGTCTCCGCGGGAATCAGCATCTTCGGAGGTACATACGACCATTCCGAGGCCCAGGCGACGATCAGCCTCGTGCAACCACAGGCACGACTAGCGCTGTTCATATTGTCCTGGATCCACCGGCGTCAGCGTGACCTCAAACACAAGAAGGATCTCCGGAACTACTGGCGTGAACGGGCGAGTACGGCTCTCTCCACTTGTTCCAGGCGCTCAACACGAGCGCTAGAGCGCCACCATGTCAGTGTGCTTGTCTCCGGCAGAATATCTACCAGATGCCGGTAAGAGCATGTATGCAGATCTGGTCTCGTCGGCTAAGACGGCGTAAGGAGTACGGTATATAGCCCGCACTACCTCCGCTTGGAGGATTGGTCAATGCTGCGGCTGCGTCGTTACACCGCTCAAGACGAATCCACGTCCGTCGAGGGAACCGAGGTGGAGCTTACATGAGCTAGGTGACAGGAAGAAGGTCGCTCCCACTGCCGACCATGACTAGTATCGGCGCCCGCACGAGGAGCCTGGGTTATGGATATACAGTAGCATTTTGATACCCCAGGGACTGCGTGGAGCGAGTAGTGGCAGCGGTTATCTGAGACAAGGTTTGGTTGAACGAGGGTCTCATTGTCGATGGGTTTTGGGACTTGCCATAATAACGAGCCGGTTCCCGACTCCACTTGGTTTCTCACTAGCCTCCCTCCACCTTTTCAGCGGGACAACGACCACGACGATGACAGCGAGGACGACGTCCACATCGCTCTCACCGCACCCTGCAGTTGCAATACTGCCCTCGCTCCCGCCCTCCCCGTCATTCTTGGATGAAGTTTTCAGTCACCCGCGTCCGTGGAGCTTCCGTCTCGAGGATCTCAATTTGCGGGGCTCACGACGGTCCTCGTCCGGGTCTGCGGGCAGCCATGCCAAGGGAAAAGGCAAGCAAAGCATAGAGGACGAGGACGACGAGGACGACGAAGACCCTCAACAAAGCGTGGGCACGCACGAAACATACCCTCCCATGACCGACGAAGTTGCCGAAACGCGAAGAATTGAAGAGGTACGTGCACGACAGTCCATCATCTCAATCCCCCACATGCCCGGCCTTGACTCTTCGCCCTATTCCAACCGCATCCGGAGTGTTTTACCGTACATGTTCCATGCTGACCCTGTTTCTCTTTTTTTCTGGTGACAAACAGACCCTCAAACGCTGGGAGCTTGCCGAACGACGGCGTCGGAAATCAGCACGAGAGTCCGTGCATCACACTTCTACCCCGTCCCTCTTCTCTACTGTCACCCGCACCGCCGGCTTCGTCCTCTCGGGACGGCCATCCATCGGGGCCTCCGCAGGCCCGGGCAACACCCGCGCCTTCAAATCGCACGAATCCGTCGACGTCGCGCGCGAGGGGTACGCCGTCCCGCTCGACGACATCGATCACGTCCGCGCATCGCGCGACATCGCCGTGCACTCGCCCTCCCCTACGCCCTCCCTCTTCGAGCGCAACGCAAGCCTGGACGCGGGTGCGAGTACCGCCTCGAACTTGGGCTCAGGCACGTCCGAGAACCCGTTCGTACATCCCTCGGAACGCACATGCACGCCAACGCCCTCGCTCACCCCGACACCGACGCTGGTCCCCTCCGCCCCGCCCTCACCCTCCCCGTTTGCGGATGCACACGCGCAGCAGGCTGTGCTGGGAGATGCGTCGGCGCGTCTCAGCGCTGAGAGCAAAACGCGGGCGAGCACGCGGTCGTCGGCGGACAAGCCCCCTTTACTCCCCCCGCCGCGCCCACTCGGGCTTCCACCCCTGCCCAAGGACGCACCCCTCGTGACGCAGCCCCGACCGACGACGCAGCCGGTCCTTCGACCGCTGCGGCGCCGCAAAGACCCAGAGGAGGGACAGGAGATCCGGTGGTGGCATGAATGGTTGTGTGGATGTGGCGAGGGCCCCGATCGAGGAGGTGACAACCAGGTGCGTGTCGAGTCCGCGCACGTCCCCACATTTCCTGACCGCGCACAACGTAGGCCGGTCGTACAAACCCGTTTGAATAGCGCGGGTCGCGATGGGGCCCATGTCGCTCGTTTTCGTTTCTCCGTGGATCCATATAACCCCTCTTTTGTGTACCATCGCTATTGGGACTCGTGCATTATTACTTATAGGGTCGGACGTTTTTCCCGACGTGTGCCTCGCCTTTCGTTTGATCTTCACTTTACATACCCTGCTTATTGTTTATTCCTTTAGCTCGTTCGTCGCATCACAGCGGTCATTGTCATATGAGGAGATAACGCATTGTAAATTCTAGAGGCTGACGAGAAAAGTGCGATACAGTGCATTATAGCACGAGCAAAAACCAAGTATTTATACGGAAATGAGAATGGTGAGGAAAGAAAAGTACGATAACGGTACAAATCAATGTCGAGGGCTAATGTTACAAAGATCACGGGGGAATGAGTGACATGTACATCGCTATCATTGATGCGGGCAGCCAAAAGGCACCCCGCATTGATCGACTTATCTTATTGTGTTCGTAAAGGTGAGGTCCAATGTGGACACTTGGCAGATGTTATTCAGCGGAAGGGAATCGTACCAGCCTGGGCTGCAGCGCTGTTCCTTCTGCTTCGATGTCATGTGGACTATCTTCAACGACCTGAGAAAGAATGTCACAAGAAAAGGTTCTTTAGCGGACCATCAACGAAAATAACATGATAGGGAAACGGACCTGTGTGGCTTTGGTGGCTACGTCACAGTCCCCAGGTGGGGAGCCACGATCGGTGATGACGGTCTCCACCTCCACCCCTCCCGTCGAGACAACGGGGGTCACAATTTCCACTTGCGAAGACAGATCGCTACCCGTCTGCTTAGCCCCAGTTTCAGCACCTTTCCCGTTGACTTCCGATCCATGCTCAATATCAACATCAGCGCCTACAGCAGTGGAAGTACCAGTATTGTTTTCTGGACGACGAACGTAGAACAACCAGTCGGGAGCAATTTGCGCGGTACGGGTCAACGTGTACGTAATGGTAGCAGTACGAGAGTGGAATTCTCTTCCTAAGTTGAAGAACGGGATAGAGAGCCCGTCTGTGGTAAAGCATGACGTTGATCGCCGGACTAAGCCAAAAAGAATACGTACGGACGATGATGGAACCAAGCACTACGAATGACACGATGGGCTGGATCGTCACAGCGAGCAACTGTGCCTGATTAGCTGGAGGACTTGCGGGTTCCGGTAAGCGTATGCGAGCAAAGGCAGAAACGAAAATTGCGCTAACGCCCATCTATGCACGAAGGGTCATAGGTTCACGATCATACCTCGGAACGACGGGAAGTACGTACAGGGCCTATGAAAAAAATAAAGTGAGCGCTAGATCATAGTTAACAGACGTTGTCAACATACCAAAATGTCCGGCAAATAACGCTTCCTTCCAAGACGAGATTTCTGGTACCCACCTGTAAAGTAAGAGGAGAGGAGGAATCCGTCGGAGGGCAAGGATTGCAAGCATTAACACAATCAATCGCCATGGAGTAAGCCCCAATTCCGACGAGTTGTAGGATTTGAACGGGAGCCAGGCACCTATATAAATGAAGCAGCCACAGTTTAAAACATAATCGATTACAGATGAAAATGAATCGTCTGCTGTCTGGACATTGAAGTGGCCATCCCACGAGATTGTGCAGCCTTTCGAAAGGTAAGATTTGACGTGTGATAAGATTGCAGAAAAAAACCTTGAACCTGCTGCGAACGCTGCCAATAGATCATCGACACCAATGGAACTGGCAACTCCGATCGTGAATATAGAAAGTGCCAAGTACTGCGCGGTGTACGACTCGCGATCGATGAATCCCTTGCAGTGACTGATTTTCATCAATTTAGAGAATAGAAAGCCTGGTGAAAGGTAAGTCAAATATTGTGGAGGACTGAACGGCAACTGACCCAAAACAGCGCCAAGGACGGTGCCAAGGACGACCTCATCTGCGACATGCAGCCAAATCAGAAAGTAGACGATGAGCCTCCGAGATGAACCAACTTACACAACCATCCAACGAGGAACCACTTTCCGATGGCCACGCGGGTTGAAGTTTCAACAGTCAGGTAGATTGCAATGCTGAGAAAAGGGTATGCCAGACCATCGTTCGCCGCGGATTCGGCTGAGAGAATCCTACGAATTTCCACGGGAACGTGCCTACTGGCGAATCTTCCACCTAAAAACAGAACGCCGTGTGAGTGCCAAGTTGAGGAAAGAGAAGGAAGGACGAACGGGTGATGGCAGCACAGGTGACCGGATCGGTGGGAGTGAGGCAAGCGGCGATACAAAGTGCTGAGACTGCGTCCAAGGCAGGGAAGAGTGCGCGCAAGACCGCTACAGGAGACGAAAGGCGTTGTTATCGTGGATGGTGCGACGCCGAGAGACGCACCGGAAACAACGACCCAGCCAAAGGCCATGGTAGGGACAACCATGACGAAGAGACTTTTAGCATGATCCTTCATGTAAGCACATGGTAACTCTACCCCGACAGCAAATAAACCAGTGGCAAGAACGATGCGCAGGACCTCGAGGGTGATTTCGTTCTCTCTGGAGCCGCCCCAGTCGCGAGGATCAAAGACATTGGCTACATAAGGGCCAATGATTACGCCAAAGCCGGTGCCAAGGACGACCTCGTTGATGTACAACTAAAAGCGGTTGTGAGTGAACAAATGGGAGTGCGACGACGACAGGGGCAGACCTTCTCCTTTACCAAGAGGGATACCATAGAAAACTAGACGATGGACGGTGGGCGTGGTGACGAGCGACATGTCATCTGAGCTTACCAGGACGACGAAGCCGCCAAGACATATGTACGCCAGGGCTGGCGCAGAGGCCTGTAAATCGGCGAGTTTGTCTGCTGAAACGGGGAGATGGATGGAAGACGGACTTGCAACAGTTCGATGGCCATCGTCAGAGAGCAGAGCAGAGAACGGAGGCCGACTGCTCCACTTATCAGCCAGTCACGTGCACAGTGCCTGGACGAGGATCGCCAAAGGAGGATGGATGGAACCAAGATGTTGGTCTCCGTCGCGGTGGTCTTCCTTGCAGCCCTCGGCGCAGTCTACTTGCACGCAAAACACGCCCTGTCTGCACTCGGCGTGGGCAGAGCCATCCGCCCTGTTGGTAATGCCAACTGCAGGGCAGTGCCCCAGCTCCAGGCATGCGAGAGTACGTCCAACCTCGTCTCCCCTACAACGCCTGATTCTCTGCCGCAGAGCTCGTGCTCCATCAGCCCACTGGCCTCGTTTATCTCGCCTGCTCCACGCCACAGAGTCGCACACATTGGACCCCCACTTTGGATCGACTGAACGCCTCCGGAAGGTCTGAATCTGACTTCGTGGCTACTTTTGATCCCCGAACCAATGCCATCAACCGGCTCATCTTTTCCGGACCCCTATCACCAGGCGGGATTTCCTTGCACGGGATGGACGTTGTGCCCTCTCCCGACGACCCCTCTGCCCTTTATGTCTATCTTGTCAACCACCGGAAACCAAAATCAGGAGATGCACGCAAGGTCGGTGCGGATTCTGTCATCGAAGTGTTCAAAACACACATTGGAAGCAGCACGCTGGAACACGTTAGGACGTTCGAGGACCCTGCAGTCGTTGTCACCCCAAATGACGTCGTGGGTTCCCCAGACGGACAAAGCGTCCATTTTACCAATGATCACACACACAAAACTGGCTTTGTACGCTCTCTCGCGCCCTGCACCCCAGTGTCTGATACCCTTCTCAGAGAAGGCTTGCGAGTTTGCTAGCACTGTCCCCAGACACGTCCATCGGTTTCTGCCACGCGGATCAGGGTTGCAACTTTGCTTACACTGGGCTGCACGCAAGCAACGGCATAGTGAAAGGGACAGGTCCTGGTAACGATACGTTCTATGTCTCAGACGCCGTCCTCGGGGATATCACGGTTCTCGAACGACAGTCTGACAACACCCTCACTTTTACGGAGGTCATAAAGACCGGTTCGTGTTCCGCTTGGCGTTTCGACCACACGCTTCTGATCTCCCTCCCATGCAGATCGGGGAGTGGACAATCTAGCCATTGACGCCAATGGAGCACTCTGGGCTGCAGGTAGGCTAACTGCTCCTATGTCACCGGACAACATGAAAATGTCACCATCAAGGACTACCTGATGCTCTCGGCATGGCCTTGCGCCAAATCAATGACCCTTCTGTGTTGGTTGCTTCTTCCGCACTCAGGGTCACAGTCAACGTCAGCCCTGGCTCTTTCTACGGGGAAAAATACAACATCGACAAGGTATTTGAAGATCCTGGTGAAATAGCGTCTGGAAGCACTTCCGTTGTGTATGATGCAGAGAGAGGGCGACTCTTCATGCACGGTGTGTAATTCACCTAATTGCCGTGACGTGTCGTCAGTGATGTTTATCTCCTTGAAGGTCTTATGTCACCGCATTTAACAGTGTGCAGCCTGTGAAGGGAGAGGTACATTCGCCAAGACACGTTTCTGAGTGGCTATGCATGACGTGTCTCCGCAGGACATTTAAGAACTGAGACTTGAGAATTTGTGACAAGAAACCAAGGGGTGAATAAACTGACTAGAAGTACGTTGGTATTCTATTGAAAGATGCCCTGCTTTGCATCGCAATGAACATGACCGCCGATGCGATGATCGCCCTTGGTCCGTGGACAATCCGCAAATGCGTGTTTGATCTGTGTCTGTGCGCCACATCGTCTTGTCGTAGACAATGTCTGTCAAGCGTGTGATCAGGAGGGCGAGCCGATGCACGGATGAAACGGTGCCCGCGATTCAGATTTACGACAGTCTGACAGTCACCGTCATACGAGAACGGGTGTTGTTCGGGTCGGGTGCGCGCTCGGGAGATAAGACGTGGATGTATAAAAATGAACGGATCCGACCTGGTGCTGCCCTCACAACCGTTCCTCTCTCTCACCATGGGCTCTGCAAGTTCCAAAGTCGCTTCCCAGTCCACCAAGCCCACCGACCGTGCTAGCAAGTCCTTCGACGAGAAGGCTTCTCCGCGTAACGTTCGGGCTACAGACATTCCGTCGGTTCCCAAGTCCGGCAACGGCTCCATCCAGCTCGCCAATGTCGATGCCTGGGAATCCGCTGCAGTTGCCGATCCCAAGATCCAACTTGCCCGCACCATCTTGGCCCATAACAACATAAGAACTACCCTCACTTCCCGTGAAGCCCAGATCGCTATTCCCCATGTCTTCAACACCGAAGTCGAGTTCAAGACCGGCCCCATCACCAACCAGAAGTCGAGCGGCCGTTGCTGGCTCTTCGCAACGACCAACATCATCAGGTACGAAGTGATGAAGAAGCTCAAACTCAGCGACTTCCAGTGCTCCCAAGTCAGCAAATCCTCGTCTGCATTTCTCGTGCGTTTCTGAGACGTTGCTTGACAGTCGTACCTTCTCTTCTGGGACAAGCTCAACAAGTCCAACTACTACCTCGAGCTGTCCATCGAGAACGCTGACCTTCCGGTGGACGACCGGCTCATCAATTTCCTTGCAAACGACCTCATCAGCGACGGTGGTCAATGGGATATGGTTGTGAACATCCTCGAGGTCGGTACAGACTCGCTTGCTGAGCCATATGTTTAAACCCCTGGTCTCCTAGGCTTATGGTCTCGTTCCTCAACCTCTATACCCCGAGTCATTCCACTCTAGTTCTTCCGGTCCCCTCAATACCCTCTTGAAGACCAAGCTTCGCGAGCATGCGCTCACCCTCCGTGATCTCTCCGTCTCACTCCGCGCTGATGCAACCTTGTCAACCGAACAAGTGCAAGCGACCCTTCGTGCGAAGAAAGAGCAACTTATGCAAGAAATTTACACCATCATGACCGCGACTCTTGGCGTCCCGCCAAGACCCGATGTTCCGTTCACCTGGGAATATTACAACGAGGACGGGAAATATTGCAAATGGGAGGGTACGCCGATCGAATTCTATCGGGCGTTTACCACCAAATACCCCGTTGGTCCTTTTTGTTTGTCGTTGCGAGATGGGGGTTTACCACGTTCATTTAGCCTGCGGAGTGCTTCTCGCTCATCAACGATCCCAGGAATGCCTACAACAAGCTCTATACCGTTGACAAGCTCGGTAACATCTGGGGTGGCCGTTCTGTTCTTTGTGCGTGCAGATTCGTTCTAGTATACACGCGAAGTTGAGCTTTTCCAGACGTCAACACCACGAGCGATGAACTCAAAGCCGCAATCATCAGGTCAGTCAAGGCTGGCCAACCGGTCTTCTTCGGCTGTGATGTTGGCCAATTCTCGTCCTCGGCGAAAGACGTCGGCGTCATGGATACTGCCTATCACCAATATGAGGTCCGCCAACCACACTTTACATCAATACTTGATGCTGATTTCTGTTGGCCATCCTCAGCAAGCATTCAATGTTTCCCTATTGTTGACCAAGGCCCAACGCCTGCAGACCAATGAGTCATCCATGACCCACGCGATGGTTATCACTGGTGTACACGTCGACGAGAAGACGGGGCGTGCTGTCCGTTTCAAGGTCGAAAACTCCTGGGGCGATGAGATCGGCCACAAGGGTTTCATGGTCATGAGCGAGAAGTGGTTTGACCAGTATGTGCTTCATGTCGTTGTGCCACGTTTCAGCTGACGCGACGACCGGGTCAGGTTCGTGTACCAGGTGGTAGTACACAAGTCCATTGCCCCGAAGGAACTCGTCAAGGTGTTCGAGTCGGGCCAGCCTGTTGTCCTGCCCGCTTGGGATCCCATGGTACGCTAAAATCTCATCTTTACCCCGGGCTTCCCGGTGCTAATGGTTGCTCTACAGGGCGCGTTGGCGTAAGCATTCTGCGAGCCGATCACTGGACACCACTAGTGTAACGGTATGCTGCGCATGTGTGACGTACGTACTTTGTATTTACCGTATCACGGACGTCGTGGCTTCTTGGTGTACCACATAATAATACCCTCTTGAGTTCGTGTGATGACTTGGGAGTGTGGACTCATCCGAAAACTGACCGCGCCGCCCCACACCGCTTAGCTAGGCTTGGCGCTCCGGCCTCCGGGCGATTAGACCTTCGTTTCAGCCACCTCCAAACGTTGGAACAGGACACCGCTCGGCCCCTGAAACCGTGTGCTGGAAACCCCCACCATCAGGGGTTCGAGTGGAAAACAGTGGTGTGGCTGCTCACCCCGTCAATCTCTTGCACACGAGGGAAGAGAACAGTGGCGAGAACGTTACGTCCAAGACTACCCAACGGAGATGCCGTTCCACAACCTCGATCGATGAATAATCGACGATACATCATACGTACAGTGGCTTTAGACCGCGGGGGTACTGGTGGAAACACATTAACGGAGTTCGTCCGACGGCTCGAGTCAGGTGGAGAGACTTCGTCATTCTTATCGAACGTTCTATGTAGCACCCACCGCCGAGTCGACACAGTCCGAGGTTATGAAGTTGGGGGTTGTCGCGATTCCCCAAAGGAGATAACAGCCTCAACATTGCTTGTTTAGAGGTCCACACGGATTCCGATTTCCTCGGAGTTGCGACCCTCCAATGCATTATCACCTTGATGCCCGGTGGGTACCTTGGCTGCAGTCCAAGGCACAGGGAAGGAGCTCCGAGCGCCATCGTCGTTCGAAATCGTAAGTGCCATGTCCGGTCTTGGACACGAGCTCTTTTTCCAAGGTAGAGACCGATAGAAGAGGCTCAAGTGGCGTTAGAAAGGTAACGATGCGCCCGGAAGTACGGTAACTCGGGACTCGGGGTGGGATCACCTCCGGTAGAAACGGGTTGTAAGCCAAGTGAATCGTATGATCCGACGACGCACGAAGAATGTACAGTTCCTGAGGCATGAGGCCTGCCCAATCCTCTCCACAGCCTCACACGAAAGGTGAAACTCGAAGTGGTTTTCAATTTGCTTCCTAATTCAAAACGCAACTATGGAAGGATTAGACACTTCAGGACGTCAAATTATGTCATTGTTGGAGCAGTGACCTTCGGTTTCCAAGGCGGCGCTCGCAATCGTCTATTGTGGAAGTTCATCACATGGGCTATGATATATGACGCATGACGGACCTCTTTCCTTGATGTTCCATGACAATCCACGCGGTACTTGTCAACAATGCGGCCGGTGGTCTGGGGGGCGTAACAACCATAGGTCCCGGTTCGTGTCTTTGCACGAGCCCAGATGAACCTCTCCGTTCACCGGTGCCAGTGGTGGATCGAACACGTTCGTTCTTGTCCAAGTTGTAATCAGAGGTGTGGCAGACGCCTTGATGCTGCGGCTTTCGCCAATCAAATGAATAGTGTTCTTTCGAGAAGGGAGCCACCTGCGGACGTGCGTGCTGATGGCACGGGTTATTGAAGGTCTGCCCCCCCTGGACCCCCACGGGGCCCCGTGAAATGGATCTTAATAGCAATTCAGCGGGTCGGCTCGACCTCGACCCGAGACAAGGTCCTTGGACACCCAACGCGACAGATTCATCAAGGACACCAGCGTTGCCGGTGAAGACGAGCATCTTTAGATACTAGGGAACAAGCATGTCGAAAAGTCTTGTCGCCCCTCCGATGGACTGAGATCTATACCCCGGAATTCATCGAGCACTATTTCTTTGCGAGTTCGATCCTGTGCGTCGTTGGGGTTTGACAGAGATGACCATGGTACGATTGAGCGTTATCAAGATGAATCGCACGCCAACCCTTGTCGTCTCTCGCCTCCACCAGAATTGGCACCGAGCCAACTAGTACTGAACCAGCCTAGCATCATCGATACAACCGCATGCGTACTCGCCACAACAGGAGGCGTTTGAATTGATCATTTTTACTGGTATTTTGGCGCGATCATGACCTGTCAGTCAGCTCCCGCAAAATGAACAAACGAGGGGAAACGAGGTACGGATACTTCCGTCATTACTGCACGCTTACGGTCTCTTGACGTCTGACCAGCAAACACATGACTGAAACGACAGGAACTTGGTGAGGGGACAGGAGCACGGGTGCCTATCGTCACTACGGATCCGCTTCCCTGGGTCGTGGCATGTGATCGGCTAGGGGGCCCACAGGTACCACCCCGCCGGGCATGATGCAGCGCAGCCATCACGATCATCCTTCCAATAAGCGAGTGCTTCCGTCGTCAATTTCTCTTCTCTTTGCCATTCGTCACCTGACGCTTTGTGGGTATCAGAGACGACTGCAGAGACAAACGTGGAGCGTCTTGTGTCACTATTGGTACAGCGCGACACGTATGCGTGCATTGCGCCAAGCCCTCCGACGTATAAATTGATGGATTATAGACATCTTCTGTAAACCCGAATCAGCGGAGGAAGTCACACCCAAGCAACGATGATGGCATCCCCGTTGGGTACACGCTTCAACCTTCGAGTTTCCAGTAGCACAAAGGTGCGTACCAACACCCACTGGGAGGTCGAACATGACGTTTGAAATTCATACCATCTGATCAAGACTATCGTCCAACCACCGAAACAGTGATCCGCACTGGTGGGAGATATCACATCAGACTAATTCGTCTTGTATATGGAAGAGAACGAGATGCGGAACAAGTTCATCGTGTGCGCGCGGTGATGTGAGGACTAGGTTTGATATAGAGGCATTGCGTGTTTCTTTGGGTTTGGCTGGAACAGTGCCACGCAAGGGTTTAACCCGACTTCCGAATGGAAGGGGTGGATTCTACTTTTAGAACTCGCTGACCTCCTACCGGATAGACGGAGAGGCGTGAATGATCAGCGCAGTTTGCATGAGATGGGAAATGACTTCGACAGGGCGTTGAGGGTACTTCAGACAAACCAGGAATAGGACAAGAACACGAAAGTCTGCGATACGAGGCGTTTCCAAGTCCGTCGTTAAGATAATTCAGGGCCCATCTTGACCGTCAGAGCCCAAAGAATTGGCACAGATGGTACCTTTTTTCCTGTGTTCTGGCGTACCACATTCCTCCTCAGGTACACAGGCGTCGCGCTTTATTTTATATGCGAGGAATGGGGATAGTGTTCCTCACGTAATGGACTAAATGTGCCAAAACAGCTCCACTGGTGAAGAAAAGGTTCCTAGACAGTGTGCTCACCGTAACATGATTGAACCTCAGAGATGAATGTGGTTGACTCCTGCAGCAATGTAGCCGAGAGAACTTACCCGTTGGTCAGGATTCGATATTCATCACGGTATTAGTATCAAAGAAGGGGTCATGACGAACCTTGAAAACCAGTTAGACGACCCCACTTGTCCGTGAAAACCACGGGGTAAATCAGACCTGAACGTGTTTTCTACGTAGTTCTTTAATTAAGGTATCCGTGGATACAAGTGTACTGGTACAATATCATCCGGAGAAGACACGGAATCCGAGGGCGTAATTGTAGATGGAGTGTGACGGCGAGGCTTGAAGATAAGGACGAGTATTAACCCGAAGATAATGAGCAAAAGGAGAAAAATAATCTTGCGACGACCAGTATTGTTCTGATATCTGCCCGGTTGATTCAGATTATTTGAATAGGATGCCGTGGCACCAGAGGGAATGCGACAAACCGAGTTGCAACCTCTAGCTCCTTGACTGCCTCCGCAACGTGCACCGAAGTTTGTTCAATATTATATTCAATACTGTCTAGAAGTGTCCCTTGATCGATCACGAGAATAGACAAGTCCTTAAACAGCTCGGCCAAAGAAGCGATGGAGTTGGCAATCTCCGTAAGTTCGCGGTCACGAAGCCGTACGTCATCTATTTGAACTGTCTCCTGGATCTGTGCTTGCTGGAATAATGTGGTTTGACATGTGTCAGACGATGAGAACACGTTGCTTACTGCGGCTTGAACATCCTCGTCGGCTGCCGTCAAGCCTTCGGTACCTTTAGATGTAATCATTCCCGATGCAATAAGAAGGTCTTGGTTTTTGATCGCATGGCCTTGAAGACCTGATGGCGGGTGTAGATATGAGAGAAGGGATGCGATATGGGCTACTGTAGAGCACGCACGTTCCATGTACACTCGCTGCTTTTTGCGGAACGTTGAGCTGAGTTCTTGCACCCTGGCTGCAAGCCCTCTTTGTACGTTTTTGGCTGCAAGCACTTCGTGTTGGTTCCTATTTGAAGGTGGAAACGAATGGTCTTGGTCTGAGCCAATTCGTTGTATCAGAGTATGGCACTGCCGAAAGTCCTAGTATGCAAGAGGCACGTGTCAAAAGCGACCGTTGAAACAACGGGACATGGCCACGTACTCTTGTTATATCGGTCGTAATCGCTTCGATCTCCTTTTCTTCAGCTGTCCGATCTGCGAATCCAGGGAGTGCATGCTTTGCGTGGAGCCTTTCAAGGGCGCTGACTTGGTCACGGTGGTTGGCGCACGAGGTGACGGATATTCATGAGGAACGCACTTTTAGCCGGGGTATTCGCGAGTATTTCCTCGACCTGGTCTGAAAGATCGACCCTACATCCGCGTGGCGCGTGAGACACGAAGATTCGCAACTGCATACGACAAGAATACCATTTTGGAGGTAGGGGAGCGTCTAGTGCGACGTGTCCTGCGCCGGGGGCTATGAGATGCTCATGTTCGTCGCTAATTTGGTAGGGGTCGTCGTAGGACGACACGGAACGCGAGAAGCGTGACGACCTTGTCCTCGAGTCGCGATAGGAGATGAACAAAAGGGTCCTCGAGCGCGTTGTGGGTGACGAAGACGACGCTGTGGTCGACATTCGGGGGTGTGACGACGGACGGTGCTTGACGTATGTGTCATCGACGTCGTTGGGCAAACACGCGTCAACACCGGCCGGGATCGGATACGCCGGATGCGGATGGTTCTACGCGGTAGTCAAGGTGGACAATAATTTGTTGGACGAGCAGTGTCGATCGGCGGTGGACATGGCCAAGGTAAGGGATGTGTTAGATCCGGGCGCAGAGGGGTGCCAACGTGTGGTGGTTCGGGATTATTGAATTGAAGGCGTCGTGTCATCAGGTCCATCATCTTCCGAATCAACTTTTTCTTTATTTTTCTATCGACCGTCAAATCTCGAAACTCTAAGTATACGCCATCTCAATCTGGTCCGCCTCCTGCGATTCTTATCGTATCTCGTCCGATCGTTTCGCTTACCTATGGTCTTGTGACTGTGCTGACCTACCGCCCACCCATCCACCTTCCTTAACCCTGCCCGCTCGTCCTTCTCGCCATATACGGGGCGATCGCCCACCGAGATATAAATTCAACCGTCACCAGTCACCCCCGCTGTCATCCCCATCCCTTCCCCACATCGCTTCCTCTTGCTGATTCATATCCCACCGGTATGCTGTGTCAGCCGTTGCCGTTGCTTCCCCCGTGAGACTGACTCTTCGTCCAAGTCATTTTTTCTCCGTCTTGTCCCAATACACGTACCTGTCATGTGCAATCTCGAAACGTGGGTCTTTATCATTGACGATACCCTTCTTTGGATGTCTAACCCCGCCTTTCTGCCAGGGAAGGAACCAAGTACGGTTGCGGGGTAAGTGTCTCACGCCAGGTCTGTCCCCCAAAATGTGGCTCACCTGACACGCCTCGTGCAGCACTACAAAGTGGTGAGTACTGCACAGAGGTTAGAAAACTGGAAACGTGTGCTGACCGTCGACCAGACTCGCACGGTCAGAAAAATCGACTGTTCAAGCCCGTACTGTGTCCATTCCTTTCGTCACTCCCGAAACTGCTCCGACTGTCACTGCGAGAGGGTACGTCGTCCGTGTCGTGCCAGCAATCCGCGCTCACTATTTATCAGTACCTTGGCCCCGACTCCAAGGAAACCATTACATTCACGACCCCCGAGTACTGTGTCTCTTGCCAGTACTGGTTCAAGGGCCCCGGTGCCCAGCACATCCGATGACCTACTGACTCATCCAGCCTAATTTGCATTGCCAATTAATGACACGGTAACTTAGAGCTACTATTCGTTGCTACACACGCATCTATTGCTTTGTTGTACTACAACACCTGTATGTAAAAACCTACCAACGGAACTCGTTCATTGCGATGACGTCGTTACCATTTCACGGCCAGGCCGATGACCTCACTCTCGACGGCCCGATAATCAGTCCGGAATAGCTTTCGTCGCCGGTCTTCTGCCTCATCGTCCATGTCTGCATCCCATTGTGTCCGGTCCGCATCCTCCGGTCGACACATGTCCACTTGCACCCCCAATGCAACGCGGTCCGCGTAATCCAGCTCATTTAAGCCCATCCCCCGCGACAAAGGTGGCGTTGGCAGCTTATCCCAGTACGCCCTTTCAACCTCTTTCGTCCACTCGCGGTTTCCCCATTTCGGTCCCTGAAATGGAACTCCATTTCTCGTCTCATCTTCCCCACCTGTCGTCGAAACACCGCTCTCTTCCCAATGCCTCACATACCCTTCCTCATCCTCCGTTCGCTCGCGTGTCTTGCCAATAGGGCGCAGCTGCCCACCCCCATTCACGCACCCCCCCGGGCACGCCATCACTTCCACGTAATCATACCCCTTCTCGTTCGCATCAGCCCCGTTCTTCTTCGCCCTCGCTCTTGTTGCAACCATGCGTCCAGCAGCACCCCTCCCAACCTGGATCCCAGCCTCTTTTCCGACTTTTCTAACCACATTCTGTAGATTCCGGAACCCGTAACATTTTGTCCCCTTGAAAACGACTTCTCCATTCCTCTGCTTGTATAGCGTGTACTCCTCATAGTCCGACGTGCGCACCGTTTTCAACCCGAGCTCCAATGGTTCTGGTGAAGCCTGCCTGACGGCAGACATGAGTGTGTGGAGGTAGGAACCCGAACTCGTACCCGGGTGAAGCAGTAACTCGGGGATGACCTCTGGATTTTTTGTACTGTCTTCTCCGGGGACTGGGAGAGACAGGTCCCAGCCCTTCTCACGCATAAGGAGGTCGAGTTCCCCTGTCGTGATGACGCAGTCGACGTCCCGCGTCGAATATATATCATTATGAAAGTCTCGGCGGGATGCTTCAAGCTTTTTGTCATAGCAGGGCATCACAGTGACATGGTATATCTGATCAGGTCTGTCCGGTCGATGAAACGTCAGTCAATAGTACCTTTGATGTGTGCCAATACGCACTGTTTTCCCCAACTACTTGCTAACCACGACTTGACCAACGTGCCCATGACTTGCTGGGGACTCTTTGTGCGAGAGATGAAGGGTAACATTTCGGGATGGGTCTTTTCGGCGTAACATACCCATCCTGGACAGGCACTTGCCAACATCGGCAGCTTACCACCCCGCTTTCGTTCCCAAAACTCCCGCGCATGCTCCAGCAGAGAAATATGTCGTGCAAAGGTTATGTCATAGACATGTTCAAAACCCAACACCTGCGTGCAAAATGCCGCCACGCGCCGCATGACCTGTCTCAGTCCGACAGACCCAGCTAAGCTCGCCGAGAGCGATGCCAGACACTGAGGCGCGATCGACAACACCGGGACCTTGTGTGCCGGTGAACCCGCGGGCGGGTTTCCCTCCAAAAAGTTAAGCACCTCCGTGTGTGACTGGAGAGTGATCAAGACCGATTCAGCCGACGTGATGCATCCACTTTCAGAGCGGGTAAGCTGGACCACGGGATCGCGCACGAAATGCGGATGTGACGTTACCTGCACGCAAGGCAATCGTTTAGACTAATCTGTGCCTGTTGTAATTTGCGTTCAGATGGCTTGGGAGTGGTTACGTCCTGTACGGAGGGTGTGGACGATACTTCATAGTAAGTTCCGAACGAGTCGACTCGAATTTCCGTCTGGAGGTCCGCTTTCTATGAACGGGGAACAGAAAGGGCGAAGAAGAGTACATACGGAAGCGGACCCGGCTTCTTTCACGTCCTCCGGGGCGTTAAATTGCTCGACTGGCTTGATGCATGCTTGTGAGGGGGTAATGAAGTCGTTGAGGTCCGTCAGTGTCTATTTGGAGGTATAAGTTCCCGAGCGTACGTCGTGTTTCAGCAATCACCCACCAGAGCACCAGAGAACACCATCGAAGTCGGGAACTAGAGACAGGGAACTAGGAGAGATAATATGGGACAGAGATCTATATAGACTAGACGTGTAATAAAAATAAAAAGCAATCTTTTAGCAATTTATGAAGGATCGGGAACCGGAACGTCACCAACAAATCGGGAAGGAGGGCCGGAGCATCTCGGAACAAAACATTACAATGAAGTATGAAACCATACCATACTACATACACTTTGTCAAGATCCGCTCCTTTGCTCACCGGCCTGTCCGGTGGTCATGTGGGTTGTTGAGGCTATGGTTCCAGGACATGATCCGCCTGTGTCGAAGTAGCATTTGACTCTCGTCTCTGAGCATCAGTTGAAATCAATGTACGGGCTATCAAGAGCCAACAAGTAGAGGGAATACTCAATGGACATACTTGCCAGTATCACCATGTACACATAGATGGTAGGTTTCCGGTTGTTATCATAATGGGTAAGTAAATAGTGAAGCCAAAGGTGATAATGTAGACGGCCCTCCGCTAGTGACCAGGCGGGTGGTAACGAACTACTGAAAAGTAGCCAAGTTCGAATGTACGCGTGAGCGCTTTGGGCAGTTGCCTAACCTCGATCTGAACCTTGTAGGCAAAATCTTGATGTACCCTGAAGGAGGGGAAAGAGGAATAATTCACCTCCAAAAGTGCTCAGTAGAAAAGCTAGAACAGGCGGTCATTCAGAAATGAAGACTCACGAGAATGATTTACCACCAAGGTCAGCGTTGGTTGCTTCCATACCATCAAGCTGCGTCACGATCGGCGGCGGGTCAACACCAAGGACATGAAAAGTTGCCTGGCTACAGCATGATGTTGCCATTTTCCACATCAGCAGATTGCTCACGTGAACGAGTACTTCATAGCTCCAGCTGAGGTGGGACAGACTCGCAGTGTTTTAGGGAGCGGAACAAGTCACTGACTACTAGTGATGAAACTAAAGGGTCCTTTGCTGATAATGTGCAAGTCACGGTAAATGTTGGTTCGGTAGACACGTTGTTCGGCGTGAGTAGGCGAGTGTAAACCATGAGCGACTCGAATGAGCTTTAGGTTTCCCTGGAGAGTCCCTACCTTGACTAGCACACGTCATTTCTCTACACAGATCGTGCGTCAAGGCAATCATCACGATATGCCCAGCACGCCCGTCATCATCCGGGAATATCACTACGTACTGCCTGTGCCTTGCGGGTGCAAACAGAATACGAGGTTCGCAATACAGGTCCACGAGACCAAATGTTTCCTGAAGATCCGAAAATGAGAACATCTGGGAACATCAACGAATGATATGTCGATCGCGTCGCTCGAGAAATAGTTGGTTTTGATATCCTATAACGAAGAACCGTGCGTCTATTGACGCAAGAACGCTGGTTAGAAACGATGCTAGCGTCCAACGGGCACTGCGGCAACGTCGGATGAGAATGCAAGTTCGTCAGTCATCGTCATCGCCCGCAAAGAAGCTAGGGGGGGCCTAACGAGACTGTTACCAAGTCCTTATAAACACCATCACGTTGATCCACAACGAATGAAGAACTCCAACTTGAAGATCCACCAAGTTTTATGAAGGCCATCAAGAAGACAAATGATAAGTGGCCATCGACTTGGATGTCGAGGACGCGTTCTGGTCACGTGGTAAAGTTGTTCCGCCAAAAAAGCGCGCAGTGCTGGAAACGTGTACAGTAGTAAATCAAGTCCATGGGCGGAGGCTGCTGGCAATGTTTTCGCAAAACGCAAGACAAAGAGATAGAAGCGGGCCTGGAAACGGAGAAGCCAGCCAACCGTTGCTCAATGGGTCCCACGAGGATCTTACTGGAGGAGACCTAGAGGATCGCCCACACCTGCTATTCGCAGCCCCGGATGATGAAGGTTCGGAGGCCCCTACCAGTCGCTCTGTCACACCTCGCCGTGGGGAACATACTGTTAGATTCCGAGAGGAAGTCCAAGTTATTGGCCCGCCACTGAAATCCACCATGCAGAGTCGAGAAACTGGTACGTGCCATAACGGATTTCTTGCATTTCGATTCAGGAACTCCAGCCCAGAATATGAACTCGATTCGGACGATTTCGACGACACCACTCTCGCTGACATTGGCCGTCAACAACAGAGAGCGTCACGGACCTCGAGAGCAGGGCGACGGGCGCGAAGGCCCCCGCCATTGCTTGCGGGTCTCTTGGAGCCCTCAGCTTCTGGGCGGACTCCCGAAACGACCATACCAATGTATGAATCGGGAAATCAGGGATCCTTGTCTGACCTTGATCTCGATGAGGTAGCCGCAAAACAGCATGCTGGTGGTGGCATGTTTGACTCTGTCGCAAATATGGCCAATTCGATTCTCGGGGCCGGTAAGCTTCGTCTCATGCATGTTATTATGGTCTGACAGGTAGACAGGGATTATTGGTGTGTGCATTCTCGACGACAAAGTAACTGAATTCTACTTACCCAGAGCACAGGTCTACCATATGCCATCAGTCAAGCTGGTTTCTTCCTCGGGATAATATTGTTGGTTGTTCTTTGCGGTGTCACGGATTGGACCATCCGTCTTGTCGTGATAAATGCCAAGCTCAGCGGTCGAAACACCTATATTGAAATCATGAACAACTGCTTTGGAGCAAGTGGTCGTGCTGCCGTGTCACTCTTTCAATTCGCCTTCGCATTTGGCGGTAGGTCCCTTCCTCGTGATGGTCTCAACTATCTAATCAGCGTGGTCGAAGGTATGTGTGCGTTTGGCATTATCATTGGTCAGTCTTACCCTCGTTCTTCTTTGCAAATTCTAACGACTTCCCACAGGGGATACAATACCTCATGTCATTCGTTCACTATTCCCAACATTACAGAAGATACCCGTCCTATCCTTATTCACCAACCGACAATTCATCATAGCACTCTGCACTATCTGTGTATCCTATCCGCTCTCCCTTCATCGCGATATCCACAAACTCTCCCGAGCATCTGGCCTGGCGCTCCTCGGCATGTTAATAATCGTCACCTCCGTTTTAGTCGAAGGCCCGCACGTGGTCCCAGAATTAAAAGGAGATCCCTCCAAACGGCTTACCTTCGTTGGCCCGGGCGTGTTTCAGGCAATTGGTGTCATCAGCTTCGCATTCGTTTGTCACCACAACTCCCTACTCATCTATGGCAGCTTGCGCACGCCAACGCTCGATCGCTTTACGCGCGTTACCCACATATCGACCGCGATTTCTCTCGTCGCGTGCTCTATCCTCGCCATCTCCGCCTTTTGGGTATTTACCGATAAAACGCGAGGCAACATCTTGAACAACTTTTCGCCTGTGAGTGTCTATGCTCGTAGACACGCTGGCACGCTAAAGAGAGGATTCAGAACGATACCCTGATCAACGTTGCCCGATTCTGTTTCGGACTGAACATGTTTACCACACTCCCGCTAGAATTATTTGTCTGTAGAGAGGTAGGAAGCCTCTCGACTGACTCGACTTGGTAGCTTAACGCATACGCAGGTCATCGAACAATACTTTTTCTCCCATGAAAGCTTCAGCCCCCAACGCCATTTATTCTTCACAAGTACCATCCTCTGCGCGTCGATGCTTCGTACGTGATCACCCTCTCTCGTCATACCTACCAAGAACCCACGTTGATATCTGGTCCAGTCTCTCTCATTACTTGTGACCTGGGAGTAACACTCGAGATTACCGGTGGCGTCTCGGCGACGGCTCTTGCTTTCATCTTCCCCGCTGCATGCTACCTCAAACTCACCGATCATCGCGTGCCGCTCTACTCGCGGACAAAGCTTCCTGCAGTTGTTTGTCTCACGTTTGGAGTTTTGGTCATGGTCGTGTCGCTTTTCCTTGCGCTGGGCAAGACGTGGACGCCTGAAGGCGAAGCCAGGATATGCACGTGATATCAGAGAGTTGTACATTTATTGATCTGGTACGGTTATATCGCGACGGACATGAATCCCTTCTCTAGGTAGTAAAGTACGAAAGAAAAAAAAAAAAACTAATCATCGGCACAGCTGTACGACAGCACGCAATCCAGGGACTTTGTCGATGTCCTCTACTTTCGCTCCCCTGTCTTTGGACTCTGTTGCTAGCAGAGGCGACACGTTTGGGAATCGCTCCCAAAGCTTCTCGACTGCGCTCAGGGGTTCCGAAGTGCCATCGTTTGGTTCGAATACGAGGAGCCAGATCGCGTCGTATCCGCCCGCTGTATTCGATGAGGAGCACAGTGTGACCAATTCAAGAGAATCACTTACCACCGGGTACTCCACCGCAAATGACCCCCTTTTGCGCGATAGATGCGTCTAAAAGCTCGGTCTGTGCGTCCGGTTCGATGTGCACGTCTTCGCCCGCCGCTTTCCCCATTTGTCGCATGAGCACACGCGTATTCTGCGCCAGTGATAAGGGAAGAGCACCATCAGATAGTCATCCGTCCGCTTACCTCGCTCGTCTTTCGGAGATCCAAAAACGCCTGAACGACGGGTTGCTCTGATCCAGCACCGCCGAGCCACTGGGTCACAGGTTTCTGACTCAGTCCCCAGGTAACGATGTGAACGGGACCAGGGCCTTACCTCCAACGATGGCGCTAAGGACATGCGATTGACGGCAGACGCGTACAGCTCCGGCTGTCGTTCATACAAGCCGGACAGATATTGCAGGTGCCCAGCGAGGGCTTGATTCGATGCGTCGATTGCAGCCCACAGCGCGTCAGCTGGGAGATTTGATCGTCAGCGTCGTCACGCGAAGAAGTGGGTACGATGCACGCGTGCCTTCGTCGGCCTTCTCTCGACGCCATTTCAAAACCTTGCTCACGAGTGACGGGGTATTACTCCCCGCAGACACGTCCGCCAATACGAGCCTGACGAGCGGCGGGAGCTGAATCGGGACCGTCCGATAGTCCCAGTGATCTCCAAGACTGAGTGTTGGCGATAACGACAACGTCGCGGACGCGTCCTGAAATGACCAACGCGGTGTCACATCGCATTCGGCGTTGCCATGCAGGTCCACGGACTTACATCACTTCCTCTCATCAAACCATCCAACAAGTCGGGGCTGAATCGCGTGTACAAGTGACTTCCGAACACGGCAGCGGACACATCGAAGCCGCTGCCCACCTTGCCCTGTGCGAAGCAGTGCACGAATTGGGCAGTGTTGTGTGCCAGCTTGCGCGCGTTGCCGTCTGGCTGGCTGAATTCTTCCCGGGTGATCACCCCGAGCCTGAGAAGGAGGGCAGAGACGATGGAAGTGATCAATGCTGCCGATGATCCCATTCCTGTCTTGTTGACATTGTCCAACCGGACGTCCTGAGGGCAGAACGGGGGGATACTAGCCAGAGACGCGATCGTTGGGGGTAAATTTAGTTCTTGAAGCTATCAGGGAGGTATCAGTAAACGAACGCAGAAGTGGGGAAAGTCCCAATGACCTTGGCTTGCTGCGAGTAGAAATCATTGTCACCCACGGCGGCGATATCGAGGCCATGTTGCAACGAGTTCCGCAATGATCGAGTGGACCCTACGGATGACAGACGCTCCGAGGCCAATATCAAGGTATATTTAAGCGCGTAATACACGAATTTGTTCTTGCTATCAGCAAAGGTCACTTTGACGCAATTACACACGAACGCAAACGTACCTCTCTGACACTTGGTTGACGTCCACTGTTCCGTTATCATGGATGGTCACATAATACGTCCATTCGGCTCCAACGAATTGAGGTGATCGAACGACAATCTGGCCTGCTTGACCGGGTTGCTGGCAATCCTGGATAACGGCGTAGAATCGAGATGAAGCTGAGATCACCAAACCTGTAAACTTCTGGTCAAGTACGAGGTATCCTCCTGCAATCAAGACTTTTCCTGGGGCCGAAACAACTGTGGTAGGTGACATTGTACCAGCATCGCATCATTTCCGATGGACGAGACTTTTCATACAATGGTAGTAGCTGACTAATCGTGATAAGGGCAGTGGTACGGTGATGTGACTCTGATGTGTCTCAAAGGATGTGTCTAGTTGCACCCTGAATATATCATGACTGGCCTGCACGAGCAAACCAGTGTTTTTGCTGGCCACATGTCGCGTTTTTACAACCAGGGCAACGAAGACCCATTTGTATACTCGTCGGCCCACCCTTCCCGGCAGAATAGTCACGAAGATGCTGTGTCGCAATGTCGGCAAGAGCGCGGATGAACACCGGCGACTCGTTCAAAGATTCTGCACGCTGCATTTCCATCCCAAGCTGTAAAAAAAATACCATGAAACAGGGTGCACACAGGAATCAGCGATAAGTAAGACTTGGGGAACGCAAGCGTATTTACCTCTTTGCCCTCTCTCATGTACTCCAGTTCAAGTTCGTATAGTGTCTCGATATGGTCGGTGGTGAAAGCGATCGGGACGAGGATCACATGTTTCTTTCCGAGACGCGCGAGTCCTTTGACAGCTTCACCGGTTTGCATGCCCATCCACGCAGAAGGCCCAACTTGGGATTGCCAGACCAAGCGATAAGGATTTGAGTGCCCCAATCGGTCCATGACAGCGTTTACAGAAGCTGCCACTTCGAGGACGTACGGGTCACCACGATTGACCACTGACATGGGCAACGAGTGTGCTGAAAATAGCAGCACCACGTCAGAGCGATCTGACGGCTGAAATTTTTGAAGCGCGGCTGCGATATTTTGTGCCACGGCCTGGGTGCCGATGTGAATTGGTAAAAGACGGGATCAGTCGTGCTCACCTCAATGAAGCCGGGATGGGTACCCCAGCGGTCAATCACACTCCATTCAATATCGCCCATCTCGCCCGCTCTTCCACGTCTGAATAGTTCGTTCAAGCTGCTTCCCGTTGTACTACAGCTATACTGGGGGTACTGAGTGAACGCTATGGCACGCTTCACTCCGTCAGCTTTCATCCGGCGGGCAGTCTTCTGCGTGAGTGGGTTCGCATAACGGAAGGCCACATAAGCCTTGTGTGGAGCAGTCTCTGGATGCAGCTCGTCGAGTAGTGCGCACATTCCAACGCCCTGATACTCAGTATAGCGCAGGATGGGTGACCCTCCGCCTATTTCGGCATATTGCTTTTCGATCTGGGGCGTCCGTCGTTTGGCAATGAGTGGGGCGAGAAAACGCTGGCATGGTAATGGTATGAGATCTCCATCCATGAATAGGTTTTTCAGAAAGTCATGGGTTTCTGGTACCTGTGAGAAACCATGCAACGGGATAAGTAGGACACGTGAAACACGGCCGCTCTCCACATACCGTGGAAGGCCCGCCCATGTTCAGCATAACGATCGCTGCAAAGGTGTCAGACACATTGCAAAGACCAGCAAGACAATCAGAGCACCTGTGGGACTACACCAGCAAGTGAGATACTGTGTACTTAGACCCCAAAAGCGAAATCATGAGCCCACCTCTTGTGCTTTACTTGAGAGCCGTGAACAGTGGCCATGCGACGGACACGGGCGGCTGAGGCATTCGTTTTAGATAGATGGGACAACATTGCAAAGACGGGTTAAAGACCCGCTCAACCCGGCAGCGTGGAAGTAAACCGGGAACGCCGATGGTCATTCCTAGATGACTAAGCAACAATTACACAATTTCCCAAGGCGAGAGACTAACCACGATGTGTTACAGGCAAATGACTAGAATATTATGCAATCTTCTATCAATAAATGAGACATAGATACACCACAGCCTGTTTCGTCCTATTTTTACTTTGCATTCAGTCCGATGTATGAGCTCTTCACGGTGCAGATGGGCGAAGAACGGACAAGGGGGGGTATGGACCCAAGATATCGGAAGCAGTGGGGAAGCGTGGCCGACGCTGGTCGTAGCGAGAATAAGTAGGTAATTGTTCTCCAGGGACATTATCATCTGAGTCGATGATGGGAGGATTGGGTTCAACCGGCGGGACTCTGGAAAATGGAACCCCTTGAGATGGCACTCCGGTCAGTGAAGGATCGTGAGCGAGGGGGTCGTATAAACTACGTGATAATGGCATTTCCTCTATATTGGGTGTCGTCGAGGATGTCAACAGGGAAATCTCTGTATCACCCCCTCGGGGAGGACAGACCGAGGAGTCGCCCCGGGAGTAAGATGGTGGATCAGGAAAGGGGGACGGGGCACTCAGATCCGAGGGCGGATATAATACCTCCATGACGCTGCGAAATGAAGGCAACGAACGACGAGCATGGCCCCGTGAGTGGGGCCGGCACATTGGTCCTGCAACATCGTCGGTTTCCTTTGGTAGAATGAGCTAAAGTAGGATGGTAGGCAGCATCGTACATACAGAGCACATAGCACAGAATGCACATGCACAACCCGGGACGTAGACCCTCTCTGTCATGGCGGTAGCCCACCGTTGTGGGGTGACAGAACCATGCGACCATTCAGGATGGTTGGTATCTGGTGCATCTGTCTGTAATGCAAACCGTTGGATCAATGCGTATTGCGGCCAGGTAGATTCATTACCTGCGGTTCTGACTGGGACAGAACCGGCTGCTCTTCTTGCTGAGGGGGGCAAGAAAATCCTCTTTTGAAGTTGTTCACCAGGGTGGAAGCCGTCGAGCAAGGCATGGCGGTATGAAAGAGGGGACATTGAGATAGCGGGTAGCGTTATATACTATGCAAAATGGGGTCAGGAGTTGAATCGAAGATATGATCGCTCCTGGAATTGATTCCGCTGCGCCAACATTGAGGAGACAGGGGTTATTTGTCAGCTTGAATTCAAATGGGCGTCATAGCATGGTTTGGTCGTGTTTGTGTGTGTTTTGAGTGTATAAAGTGCTACGTGTCCGGTCGACGTGTCCTCTTTGCAGCTCTCTGGCAGCCACGTCCACACAGAACATGCGCAGTTCCCTTTGACCATATCTTTATTCCAATTCCCCCTTCTAACGACCCGTCTGTCCTTCCACCATGACACAACAGTGCGCTTTCGTAGACCCTTCCTCCCTCTCCCTCCCCTCCTCCTCCCTCAAGCGTCCCGCCTCTCCCGCCTCCTCCACCGACTGTTCTAGTCCTCACCCCATCGACGAGCCCCCTCGCAAACGCCCTCGCTCCGCCGTCACCCCCGAGGAGCGTAAGGAGGCCCGTGCACACCGCAACAGAATAGCCGCCCAGAACTCCCGCGACCGCCGAAAGGCACAGTTCACCTATCTTGAACGCAGAGTCGCCGAGCTCGAAGACGAGAACAGGCGTCTCCGTGCTGGCATTCACGTTAGCCCCTCCCCGTCCGTCTCCACCGTCTCCGAACCAGATGTCTCTGCTATCCAGCGTGAGCAGGAACAACTTCGCAAACGTGAAGAGGAGCAGCGCGAGCGTGAGAACCAGGAATTACGCGAACGAATACGGACACTCGAAAAAGGTTACGAAGCCGTCGTACGAGCTTTGGCAGCTCAGGGTAATCCTACTGTCACGGCGAGCATACCTACGCCCCCTGCAACAAGCCCTACTCCATCTGCTCCGTCACATTCTCAATCGTCATCGCAAACAGCATCGGCATTGGAGCCTTCTACCACTGCATCCCCTTCGTCATCAAATGCAGTTTCTTCGTCACTAGCATCCTCGCTACTTTCCCCAATCTCTTCGAATTCGACCCTTGTGGACAGTCCTCTCCTTTTCGCAAGCGACGATTCGTTCGAAATCCCACACAGTCCTCTCTCAATGGGTGATACATCACTTGCCTTGCCTTCAGAGTCGCTCGACCTCTCCCTAGCCACTAACTCCCCTACTTGCCATCTAGCACGGGTGGCGAATACTGTTAGCCATTCAGCAGTATCCCTGCAGCGGGTGGGCGGTGCACAAGTAGTGATGGGACCGGCGAGCACACCGAGGTGTTGGATAGCAATGCGACCAAGGTCTGTGTCTTGTGTCTTGGTCCTTCTTTTTTAAAACATACTGACACCCTACCTCCAGCCCGAAGACGAGGCAGCATCGGACGCTGCCATCACGCGTCTGTTCGCAGAGATCCTTGCGTCGCCGCCGCTTGGCTCTAGCACTCTTTCAAGTTCTAGCACTTCGTCAGAAGCTGCACCCAGCAAGGAGGTGCTGAAGACCAGTATCTCTGGGCTTGGCCTAGGCATTGGTATGAGTGGTATAGACACTATCGACTGGGCAGAACAAGCTCACGCAGAGATGGAAATGGAGAAGCTGTTAGAGATGCTCCCGAACGCGCAGGATGTCGCTGTTGATGCGATCCTACACCACAACGTGAATCTCGACGCTGACATGGATTTCTCCAGTACCCTCACATGGGATGGGGTCAGTGTCTTTTGATTCCTATCGTGCCGAGCGCACTCTCGAGATACCATCGCACTCGGAAGATCAAAACATCAGCCATGGCTCGACCCTGTGCTGTGTATGTCCTAGGTTCCGGGCTTTTCTTTTCCATCGAATGCAAGAACTATGCCCCTCAATCATATTCGTCAGTCGGTTCTATCTATTTACTACTCTACCTTGTTCTATTGGTCTTTTTTCCTCGTTTTCATTGACGTTTGGTACTCAGCTCATCGTAGACGTGCACCATCTTCGGATCACTGCCTTCGTGTCACTACTCCCCGTTATTTTCCCTTTCCGGTCAGCCCCATCAAGTGATTGTACACCTGATGCTGTTCTCCCAGTGATGTCCGTTCTTTCGTTTCTCCCCGTCAGGGTTTGATGAAATGATTGATGCGGTGCGTGCTCTGGTGAGCGCTTGGGATGTATGCGCGCTTGTCTGGGACGATTGACCTGTGACGAGTTTCATTGTCGTCTCATTGGTACCTCAGTAGTTGGATACGTCGGTTGGACTATTCGATGTAGTCGGTGCAAACATACAATAGACTGATCTTGATGTCAATTTCGTGTCGTGCCGTGGTTGTTGCCATGCAGATTGAAAAAATTGTTGCACGACCCCACCCTGGGCTGTACTAGGCCCATCAGACCGGCAAAAGCGAAGTCCTGGATCCCCCGTAAAGGGGTCCATGCTGTGCCATACTTTTGCGATCGCTTCTTCGAGGGCCCGCCGGCCAATGAAGGGCCAATACAAAAAGGGTTACTTGGCTGCGGCGGGGGGCACAGCACGCTAAGTTATAGACACATTTCGGCCACTCCTCGGCTGATGAGCAGCACTTGGATACGTAACCTTATATTCGAGGACGTGGACACTGCCTTGCTGATAAAAAAAGGCAGAAAAGAGATTTCATCTCCAGACTGGACAATTCTCGTCGTTTCGACCCTCTCACGAACTCGTTCGTCCTACCTGAACCTAATCAATCATTATTCAATGTTGAACGTTGGGCGACGAGTGGTATGCGACGCAAAGATACGCGAGTTGGCTGTGCTACTCGCGATTTGCACAGGACTTGACAAATTTCAAGGTTTCGTTGATCGACTCAGCCCCAACGTATAATCGGAGGGATACGCAATCGCCCGTGTGCCACTGAATTGGGGCAACGTGGACACCACAAAGAACAACGTAATAACGCCCCTGGTCTCCTTGTCCAAGACGGGGCTAGGCACAGCGCGTTGCGCGAATGACCTTACAAGGCACACCGGCGATATCTTTGGATTTCAGTTTTATGTCATAGCGATGCTCACTGGGACAGAGCACATGCGGAAAGGTACAACTCTTGGGCCCCCTTTTCACCGTCTGAAGCAGGCCTTACGATCACATTTTGGCCAAGCGCGGCAGGAACGACGTGCGCTCGTCATCCATCTACGACCTCATCGTGTCATCCTCATCGTCGTCTTTCTCATTTCCTGTGAGACCGGCCTTTTCGAGGGCTTCCTTGGAAGTATAATCGACCTTGAGACCTCGTGTGCGCCTGCCACTGCCTATAATCGCGTCCGGGTCAATCTCATCCATCTCTTCTTCTTCTTCCTCCTCCTCT
>JBBPKJ010000226.1:0-35718 GCA_038089195.1 Brasilioporus rufonigricans
ATGAAGGTTAAGTAATCCTTGGGCATGATGATAAATCTGGACAGTAGTGAGGATAGGAACATCACGAGAGTATGCCTCCATGCGTTCAAGGGCAAGAATGGTTGGGGCATCTTCTAATATTGCTGTAAAGAGGGCTCGTCATTGCAGGAGGGGTAGGCAATTGGGTTGGACTTGGTGAAGAGCAGCAATGGGGAGGGGTTGGGACATGGATTAGTCGTGGTATGGGCAGTAAGAGAGGCAACAATAGTAGTAGTGGGAGGCAGTGTGTTCAGTGATGAACATGAGGTGGAAGGGTGCTCCTGGTACAAAGATCTTATATTGGAATTGAAGGTGTGAGAAGGTGGGGAAGAGGTGGTTGATGGATGTCATGTGATGAGGTGGTGGAGGACTGACTGGGAGGATATATGGTGGATGGAATGGAGGAGAGCAGCAGAGACAAAGAGTAGAGCAGCACAGATGAAGATAAGAAAAATCCAGAAGAGGAGGGTGAGGCGATTCATTGGAGGTTCCTGGTTGTCTTGTGCACCTTAAGTAGATCACTGGCGTATTCTAGGTTTGATTTGGGTTCCCAGGTGTTTTCAGAAGTCACATAGCCCTTTCATTTGATGAGGTATTTCTGTTGCCATCACAATGGGCAAGGATAGCCTTGACTTCATACTGCTCTTTGTCATTAATGATGTCAGGAGGGGGAGAGGGGAAACTTGGGCCATATTCAGGAGAGGCACAGAAGGAGGAGAGCTTGGATGCATGGAAGACATCATGACACTTCCAAGTAGGAGGAAGTTTTAGGTGGAAGGCAAGGTTAGAGAGAACTTCTTTGATTTCGAAGGGTCCTACTCTTTTAGAAGAGAGTTTTGGGGAGGGATAGGGGATGCAGAGGTTGGTTGCTTCTAACCATACCTTATCTCCAACTTTCCAGGGGTGGAAGGTGGAGGAAATGTGTTCCTTTATTAGTTGTTGGGTTTTCTGATGTGCAGTGAGGGCTTCATCACAAGCCTTGGAGATGATGGATAAGTGGACTTCTAAGGCAGGAAGGAAGGTTTTTCCAAGGGGAGGGTATGCACATGGTTGGTATCCCATCATGAGGTGAAACAGCATTTGATGGGTAGAGGAGTGGGTCATGGAGTTGTGAGAGAATTCTGCTAGGGGTAGGAGATCCATCCATTGGTGGGGTCTTCCCTTGCAGAAGATGTGGAGGTAGGTTTCTAATTCTTGGTTAACCCGTTTGGTTTCTCCATCAGTTTGGGAATGATAAGCAGATGAGAGTTTTATGTCATATGAGAGAAGGCAGGAGAGTTCTCTAGCAAATGCTAAGGTGAATGAGGGGCCCCTGTCTGAGATACAGATGTCATGGAGGCCGAATCGAGGGAAGACATGTTTGAAAAAAAGGTCTGTGGTTCCAGCAGCATCGATGGTTTTAGAGCAGGGGATGAAAATTACCCCCTTCATAAGGCCATGGTCGACCACGACCTGTTGGAAGGAGCAAACAGCAAAGGAAGGGAGAGGAGATAAGGAAGGAACAGTGGGGTGTGTGTTTACTCTGTTTGCTTGGCAGGTAGTGCAACCAGAGATGAAATGGTGTATATAGGTGCCCATGCCAGGCCACCAATATTCCTGTTGTAGGCATTGTTGAGTGTGGAAAATGCCTTTGTGTCCTCTAGCCCAGGAGAAATGGAAGGAGGATACTAGGTCATGTCGAGCCATGTCAGGGACATATAAACGGTTTTTGAAGTACAGGTTTTGGCTGTCATACAGCCAGTCAGAGGGAGAAGAGTTGTGAAAGAGGGAGGTGGAGGTTTGGGCAGCGTCTAGGGCTCATTTAACCAAAGAGGGGGAGGAGCAGGAGCAAATTAGTTTCGATTGAAGAGAGAGGTCAAGAGCTCGTATTATGGCATGCTTAGGAATAATGGAAGACTCAGTATTGTCTAGGAATGAATTGATGTCATGTTTTCGAGAGAGAGCATCAGCAGGGGCCATTTTAGAGCCAGGGGTGATGTTCCAGATGATATCAAATTCCTGTAAGAAGATACTCCATCTGGCTTGATGGCGAGATAGTTTCTGGGGAGCTTTTATATATGATAGGTTCTTGTGGTCGGTGGTTATGGTGACTGGGTGGCCAGTTCCACATAGGTAGTGTCACCACTCTTCAAGGACAAGGATAGTGGTGAGGAGTTCTCAGTTGTAGATATCATAATTTCGCTCCATGGAGCCCAGTGTCTTGGAGAAGTAAGCACAGGGGTGTAGGTCACCATTGGCATCCAGCTGCATAAGTACAGCACCCACCGCTGTAAGGGAAGTGTCAGACATGACAGTGAAGGGCTTGGAGACATCTGGGAGAAGGAGGACAGGAGCAGCAGTGAATATAGATTGGAGGTGTTGAAAGGCCAACTCTTGATCAGGTCCCCATATCCAGGGTTGCTTTGCCTGAGTGAGGAGATGGAGAGGAGCAGCGATATTAGAGAAGTTAGGGATGAACTTGCAATAAAAGTTGCAAAAACCAATGCAGGAGCAAACTCCTTTGACATTAGATGGGGGGTTCCATCTCATGATGGCAGAGAGTTTAACTGGGTCCATCTTTGCTGATCTGCTGCCTATGATCATGCCAAGGTATTCCATCTCAGGGACATCAAAGGTACATTTGGACAATTTGATGGAGAGGTGGAGGTTGCACATCCGTTTGAGGACACGTTTGGTTCTGATGTGATGAGTGGAAAGGTTAGTAGGGTGGATGAGGATATCATCCATATAGATTACCAACCATCCCTCAGCAATGAGGTCTCGGAAGGAATGGTTCATGAATGCTTGAAAGATGGCAGGAGAGTTACAGAGTCCAAAGAACATGACAGTGGGTTCGAACAACCCTAGAGGGGTGATGAATGCTGCTTTCCAGGTATCTTCAGGGCATATGCAAATATTATTATAGCCCCACCATACATCAAATTTCATGAATAAGGTAGAGTTCTTCAACTTGTCAATGAGGTCGGAGATCAGGGGGAGAGGGTGGGCATTCTTGACTGTATGTTCATTTAGGTATCAGTAGTCCTGACAATGTCAAAGGGATCCATTCTTCTTGGGAATGAAGAAGAATGGGGAGGCTTGAGGAGACTTGGAGGGGACTATTCATCTGGTCTTTAAGTGTTCTTTGATGAATGCTTTACAAGCTTCTTGTTCTTGGGAATTCAATGGGTAGATTTTGGTGACTTTGGGGGAGGGGTTTTTCAGTTCTATGGCATAATCAAAGGGGCATGGTGGTGGGAGGAGGTCATGAGTCTTTTCAGCGAAGACATCTTCAAAGGAAGCGAAGGTGGAAGGGAGGGTTTGTTGTCCTTTCTGGGTTTGGCTAGCAATCTCAGTAGAGAGGGTAGTTTTGCAGATATGTTCTCCTTTGAGCCAGGTCTCTTGTTTCCATAGTCGAGAATTGGTTTTCTTATCAGGATCTATTCCTAGCCAATACATCAGGTACCTGGTGGGTACAGAGTCAACAGGTTTTCATTCAGGGCAAGAAGGTTCAGGGAGGGAGGGGGTTCTGGTAATCCAATCGATTTTTTGGTTCCTGGAAGGAAGCCAGGGCATTCCTAGGATGATTTGTGATCTGCTACATCCTACAACCATCAGATCAAGAGTTTCTTTGTGGTCAGGGAAGGAAAGGTGGGTGGTGGCTTTCTGTTTGATGGTTCCTAGTTGATTTTCGGTTCCATCTACATTGTAAGCTTTGACAGGTTTAGGAAGGGGATGTGTTGGTAGTGATAGTTGGTGAACAAGGGATATATCAATGAAGTTTCCTGTGGCTCCACAGTCAATGAGTGTGGAAGTGTCAACGGTTTTTGCTTCATGAGATAGGGATAGACAAATTTGTATTGTCTTTTCAGATGGTTGGGCTAATAGTACAGGAGTGAGTAACTGAGGAAGGGGAGACATCAAGGCATCCTTCCTTTTCAAAAATCCTCATCCTCCACTTTGGCTATGGTGGTTGTTTGAACAGTTTTGGATTCATTGTTTTCTTTTTCAGCAAAGCAGGTATGGAGGACCTGCATAATCTCTTGGGAGTCTTTCCCTTGGACCTTCAGGCTACGTATATATTGGGCTAATTCAGATGGTTGGGTGGTCTTGATGACCTGGATGCTCTATTGGAGATAGGTTGAGAGCATTGATATCCATGGCATTGGGGTCTCTGGTGCAAGTAGGGAAGGTACGGTTTCCTCCTTTCAGGATGTTGTTATCCATCTCTAGGTGTTTGGTGAATTTCTTTGTGTTGTCAACCCATTTCTCATAGGTGGCTGGTAGATCTTTCTGGGAGTAAACTAGGCGACAGAGGGGTGGATAGAGTCCTTTGGCAAATTTCTGGCAAATAGTGGCAGGATCCTCAAGCTGGGCATGGAGTACAGTATTGGAAAACTCCTGGACATACTTCTGGAGTTTGTAATCATCGATAATGGCAGGGTTTTGGGAATTTCAGATGATGTTCTGATGAAGGGTATCAAGGGCTTCTCTGGCGGCTCCCTTGGTATCATATGGGACAAAGATTGACTCAAAGTCAGCAACTACCTTATTGAAGGTTTTGTCTTCATTCTTGGTGGCTGGGTTCTACAGGATGTTGTACCATTTTTTGGCGAAATGGACACTGGATCCTCCACCCATCTTGTTCAAGAGGGTGTAGATCTTGGGGAGGTCAGAGATGAAGATGCTACTGTTGGTGTTGAAGTGTCCTTTCATGGCACTGATCCACCATGTTGCCTTCTGGGCATCCCCAGTAAAATCGGCAGGGAGGGTGGACTTTAGTTCGATGGGCTTTGGGGTGGCAGTCATGGCAATGGGAGAGGGACTGTGAGGTGGTGGTGGTGGTGAGATCTGGATGGGTGATGGTGGTCTGGGGTAGTTATAGTCTGCAGGAGGAACACTAGAAATGTCTACTTCAATATCAGAGTCTTCTGACTCAGGGTTGGACAACTGGGTTTGACTAGCAAGAAGTCTTTGCAAGCTTCTTTGGGCATAGGTGGAACAAGGCGATGGGGCAGCAGGACTGGAGGAGGATCCAGCAATCCTTCAACAAGGGTTGGGTTGGTTAGCTATGATGACTTACTCTTCAAAGAGAGAGTCAGAGGAACGAGCTAGTTCTTTTGTAACATTGAGAGCACTTCTTATGCTCAAGACGATAGTTTCTGGACTCTAGGAGGTACTCATGAAGAGACACAACATCTAGAGAGCAGAGGGTGAGTGAAAGACACACAGGATGAGCCAAGTAGTGCATTAAATTAATGTGAAACTAGCTAAAGATACATGAAGTCTTTAGCTAGCTTTATATACACAGGGTAAGAGATTTAGGGCAAGTACAGAATGGTATGGAAAGACAAAGATCAGGAGGGGCACTGCCACTGCACAGACCAGGAAAGATAAGAGAAGTTGACTAAGCAGAAGCACAGGAATCAAACCTGTAAGATAAAGGGCTTAGTAATGCTGAGAAAAGGAGTAGAGTGTAGAGATCAGAACACACAATGTTATAAGAGAAACATTATAGGAGGAGCGGTCCTTGGGACAATCAACTGAGGGAATAAACCATAATATCATCTGGGAAGATGATGACAAGAAAACAGAAGAAGGAATCATAAGAGAAAGGGAACAAGTGTTCATAGCAAAAGGTTACAAGGAAAAGACCAGTCTGAAGGTGAATAACTGTAACACATTACAGGATATCTAGCTATATGTAGTTTATATAGCTAAGGAAATGCGCACAGACCAAGTTAAGGGGAGGCATATTGGTAAGTGGTGACTAAGGAAAACAAGTCATTGATAAGTAATCAATGACTTAAGGGGAATGAAATAATCAGCCAATTAATAAGACAAGTTGACTAAGTGAGAATGCACAACTTGAACATGCAAAAGTAAGTACTCAGCCAAGTGGATGAAATGAAGGTGAAGGTGAAGATAAAAAGAAGAGTCATAACATCAAGATCAGCAGTAAGTATAGTATCAGGTACATCCTCTGGATTTTGGAAATGGCAGGCAACACAGAAAACTCAAGAGATCAATAGCTTTCATAGTGACATTGGCACCCTCTAGGCTGCATTCAAGACAAACATCCAGCTTATAGAGCATGCCATGCAAGTGTCAACTACAAAATTGATAGCAAACAACTTGCCATCTCAGCTGGCCACATTAGCAAGTGTTACAGCTGAAAAAAAAAACCATGCAAGAAAAATACTCCTTGGACTCAACAAGAACTTTCTCATGCCAGAAGAACTTGTTGTTATGTTTGATGTGTTAGGAAAAAGCAATGACCATGTAGACTCATACATACTCCTTGCAACACTGCCACTAGGAATTGATGAAGTTCAATATAGCTGGCTGAAGAAGAGAATTGCCAAGGCAACCACATTGAGCATTGAGTAGTACTATACACTGTAGCATCATGTTGTTCAGATTGCATTGTCCACATCAAATCAAATTATTGTATACTATGCATGATAATACTGAGTCCTAAGTCATATCACTATGATAGTCCTGCTACAACATGTCTGCAATCTCCTCTCACTTTGTTGACATCATGTTGCATTCAGTGGCCATTACAAACCTGCTTGTGAGATCTCCAAATATTACTGTTTCATCACCTATACCACCCCTGAGTGCCAGCACCTCAGCTTGCTTTCTTTTTTACTCACCAAAGTACTTGCAATTGTAGTGATAGATGATATTGTGGATGCAGCAGAGGGAAGACAGTATCTGAGCTTGTACATCCATGCTGTATTCAGGTGGGATTACAAGGATACAAAACCAACTCTTGAGAACTCTAATAATTCACTCAACAACATTCCATAGTTCTGTGTGTCATAGGTTAAAGTATTCACATAAGTTGGTAGGTCTTCAGAAACAAAAAGCATGAGCCATTCATTATAGAGCAGCAGAAAAGAAACAACATACACCATCCATGCATGGTTTCACTCTGGTAAATGGTAGTGTGTGCTGTAATACAGAACCAACAACTGCAGGCAGATTGAATATCCACCATTAGCAAGATAGTATTTGCTAGCTAGGATGGTAAAGTCAATAGTTCATGCATCATAAAAAACCAATGCGTCAGCCACAGATCCTTCCCAGCCACTCAAAATGTACATGAACTTGAGGTCAAAATTACAAGCAACAAGACAATTCTGTGAGTGAAAGCCTTTCTGATTTCAAATAGCATTCCTCTCTGCCACAAAGAGGGTACAGGTGATATGCATTCCATCAACTGCACCAATGGCATCTTTGAAGTAGGGGTATACTTTTGGATCAATAAGGATATGAGGGGATACTAGATTATCTGAGCATGGTAATTTGACATGTTTTGTATATATTCCTATCAAGGAGAAGGCAGTCAATATCTTGTGGAAATATCTAGAGGGAAAGGTAAGTATTCTAGACAATAAAACAAGCTGACATTTACTGTTACACTTGACCCAGGTAGAACCAAGCATAGTTCTGTAAAAGTTTGGGAGGTTTCCAAAGTGGGCAGTTGATGCCCACAAGGAGGTTGCTTAAGTAAGCCCAAGGTTGGTATAGAGTACCAACAGAGGTTGTCTAAGGAGCTATATTGGTAGTAACAAGAGATAACTTCCCACTTAAGGATAAACTAGAGACTTCCCACTTAAGAGGGAAGGAGAAGAGAACCAAGGATGGATTTCAAGTACTAGGTGATAGTACAGGAAAGACAAGAGTGAGGAAATACCACTCAGGTCACTGAGGTTTATATAGTACTGGAGACTGCTTTAAGGCAGGCTCAGGAAAGGAGTAAGTAAGTGACCTAAAGAAGAGAACAATAGGGATCTGAGATAAAAAGTCTGAAAGAGGAGAACAATAAAAGTTCAAAGATAGATGTGATGGCATTGCATCAAGGATAAGCATGTATGACTAATCAGCTGATGGGTCATCAGAGATGAGTCATGGTGCAAGAAATAAAGAAAGGGCAAGAAAAGAAGATAAATGTCTAAGGGTTAGGTTGAACCAAAGACTTGGTGAAAGGAGAAGAAAATAAAGGTCCCAAGATTGGGTTGAACCAAGGACTTTGGTGGAACAAGACGAAATTGAAAGAAGAAGAAATAAAATGTAACACTTACTTGGATATTGTGCTATTTGATTACTGAAATTGTTCACTGACATGCTTGCATGATAGGCCAGTTACACATGTATATAGGAATATACTCAGCTGTTCTTCAAGCATAATATGCCTGGACAATATATGTATATCCATGAAACATCAGCTTCTCAACAAGTTTCTGGAAGACCTGCTTCTAAACACCAAGTTCATTGCAGATTTGGTCTGGGTGACCATTAAGTAGTTCCATCTGTTAGACTGCAGGATACTTGTAGTCACTAAGTATCCTAAGGTAACTAATGGTGCGATGTAGCTATTAGCTTATGTAAGCATAAAGCGTAGGTAATCAGTAAATTCCAACACCATCATCCACATATGACCTGTAAGAATGGATGTATAATATGGTATGGGCTGCACATGCATGGGCAAGGTGACTGCTTGTGCCAGGAGGAGAATAGACTTCATGATGATTTGACCCATCTGTCAGTTCTGATCAATAAGTAGACAGAAGATGCTATCTCCAAGATCCTCCTCAGTCTCGTTGTCATCCTGAAAACTGAAATCAGTGTGCACTGTCAAGCTTTCTGAATTGTCAAGCATGATATCATATTGGTGGCTTTGATATCAAGACATAGCATACTAGATTAGAGCAGTACTGAAAATTCTATGCTCCACTAGAACATTGAGGCTTACACAAGGGCAGATTTTCATGAAAACCCAACCCAGGCCTGCTTTCCATCCAAGCCCTAAGTTGTGCATGCTTGCACCATGGTTCCATTGTTCATAAGACCCAGGATGAATGGAAAGCAATTGATCAGTACTAATGTTGGACTCAGCTGCACTGTCTCACTACATCTGTCATCAGGAAGTATGCCAGCCATGGTCCAACCACCCCAAATATGATATCTATCAGGTAATTCCCTTCCTTTGGTAGGATGTCAGCCAATCAGTGCTCAGGAATCACAGAAAAGTGTCATCAAAAACATTACATTGCAAGGCTGTTCAACAGATATAGATTCCAATCAAGTATTGATTTGTGATGTCACTTATGCCATCAGAGTGGATCAATTTGGCTGACACAACACAGCAAGGATGTAAAGTTCATTGTAGTGCAACTGTGCAAGTGTGGTTGGAACCATGCACAAACTTTGCTATGCTATCTTCAAGCACTACTGCCAAACACTGCCCTTAGAAGCTGAAAAAAAAAATCCAATGTGGTCTGCAGTGGTGCTATGGAGTAGAAGTGACCATGAAATTATAGCTGATTACAAAACAATGTGGAAAGCACACTTCAAAGTTCATGTGGCTATGTGAGAACCCCACATGCATCTGAGTGAGGTCATGTATGGGAAAAAAATGCTTGGTTGATCCATTGAATCCACTAGCATGCCCTGCCAACTATCTACTGACCTCAAAGCTCATATCCCAGCCCTCTATAACCAGGGCTACACCATCAAGAAAATCTGTAGTATTCTAGGTGTCAAAAAATCACTCATATATACAACTCTTGGGCACTATGCAAATTATGGTGTTGTATACAACCCCTTCACCTACTCTCATATTGTTGGCTGCTGCTGAATTCTCAACATGACAGATGTGCAATTCATACAGTCTGTAGTTCAACACTCCCATACTATTTACCTTGATGAGGTTCAGCATGAGCTCTACATCAAGTGTTACAAGTATGTGACAATTCCAACTATTCTTTGCACCATCCAACACCTTCAGCTTACACACAAAACAATTTCTGCCTCCACTGCTGAATGTAACAAAAAAGTATGAGCAATGTACATGAACCATATTGCAGCTGAGGCATCTGATCTGAACATGCTTGTGTTCATTGATGAGGTGGCCAAAGATCCACACACATTTACTCATCTGCAAGGTTGGTCATTATGGGGGCAGCACTGCCATGCAAGGCAACCTTTCATCTGTGGTGTGCAGTACTCCATTCTTCCAGCAATTACCCTTGATGGGATCATTGCATATGACATAGTTGAGGGTCCAATTGATGGTGAACAATTCATACAATTTTTGAGGGACCATGTGGTGCATAAATATCTTTTTTATTATTACTTCTGATCTACATTCAATACAGATGCCATTTACCAACCCATACCCAGGTCCACATAGTGTGATTATCATAGACAACTGCCACAATCAGAGTGAGCAGGTTCATAAACTTGTTGAAGATATGCACCACACATTATTTTTGATAAGGGAATTTCTTACTAATGTGTTTCTAGTGTGCAAACTTCTCTACTTGCCTCCATACTCCCCTGATTACAATCCAATCAAGCAAGCTTTTTCATCCATCAAATTGTACCTGCATTGTCATTCAGGTGACTTGTTTCAAATGGCAATCATTCATGCTTGTCAGAATATTACACTGGAGAAGGCAGCTGGATGTTTCAGGTCATCAGGCTATATGGTGTAGATTGTATTGGTTTTTATATGTTGTATTCAGTCAAAGAGTTCAAGTCAAAATTGTGTTTGTGGTGTGTAATGCTTAGACTTGGCAGTGTGAACAATTGCAAAGACTAATGACACAGTAAAAGTAGCTATGGTAGCTACTCAGCTGCTTCATCAACAAAGTAACTGTCAGGAACAGGCAGCCACTGTTTTGGAACATTACAATGATAATATAGATTATAGTCTTTTGTAGCAGGCTCCAGGAGATTTGAATAATCATCATACCTCAAGTCTCCAAAGTCAATTGGCCCAGTTCCAATGTCTTGTGCTAACAGGTCTGCATTGCTTTCATTTGTTGATGGTCCCTCCCCAGGTGCTCTCATTTGTGGGGCACTAAAATGACAGTGACCACCATCATGGTACCATTGTTCATAGGCAACCTTTTTTCTCAAGTGAGAGTTGGATTCAGCAGATGTCACAGTATTGCTATGTTTGTGCTTCACATCTGGACTATTCCACCATGTGGAACTGCCTTTTTTGAGCTGTATGATGTCACCAGTTGAGATACCTAGCCCCATAAAAGTTTTGTCATCAATATCAGCAAGGATGTTAGGTCCTATATCCTGTGATTTGTTATGCTAGACCCAGGTAGGGGCTAGAGTAATCCTGTTTGAACAAGGAGGTGGGTTAAGTCAGGTGACCTTGCAGGGATTCTGCTTAGATAAGCTGTGGGATAGTCTTGTAGACCAACAGAGGTTCCTTCTTGGTGAGGCAAGGAGCTACCAAGGTAGCAATGATTGGTATGAGGATATGGAGTGGATACCACCAAGGAAGGGACTAGGTACCCCTAGCTACTCACTTAAGAGTGGAGTGGATGACTTTTGAGACAAGAGTGGATTGTGATGAAAGTACAGGAAGAACAAGAGTGAGGAAAGATATAAGAGGATCGCAAGGTTTATATACTACTATACCTGTTTAGGGCAGGCATGGGAAAGGTGACTAATAAGCGATCAAAGTGGAAGAAGAGTAAGCATATATGAGTCATTGAGTGGCATGTGAAGATCAGGAGAACTAGAGCAAAGAAATAAAAGAAACATGCAATAAAAGAAACACATTTAAGCAGGGTTGAACTGTGGACTTCATATGAGACTAGCAATGTAAAGGAAAAAGTATAGTCCCCCAAATGAATCATAACATTACCCCCCTTTTAGATTCCAAAACCGCAGTGAGGACTTCAAAAGTCTAGATTGTAGTGCCCAGGGGACCCAGTGGTGTTAGCATACCCAACTTCATCCATTTCTTCTTCATGCTCAATGGTCGGAGTAGGCATGGGAGGACGAGGAGGAGGTACTCTGAGAGGGGGTCTGCATGGACATCCTCCAGTAGTCATGCAATGAGAGTGAGTAGGGGATGATGACTGTCCTGAAGAATTCAATGTGGATGGAGAGATGGTAGGAGAGCGATAAGGAGGAGGCTTTCTCAGCATGCAGTTGGCTTGATTGTGCCCGGGGGAGAACTTCAAGCAGATGGGACATTGGTACCATTGACATTGAGCATGTTGATGACTGTATCGCTGGCACTGATAGCATCTCTGACTATACATGGGGTCGCTTGGTACAAGTGGGATGTTGCCAGTGAGGATGGTATTGGCACAATCGAAGGCCAGTACTTCCACAGGATCCATAGATGAAGAGAATGTGGATGGTGTGTGAAGCATGGCAGGGTTGAGGGAAAACACGACTGGGGTATGATTGACTGCTCCAAGTTCTTGGAGATACCTGTCTAGGTTCTGTAGAAACTCCCCCATCTCTAATTGGTAGGTGATTTGATGGAGATAGTGGGCTAAATTTTGGTGCATGTTAAGTAGGACAGTTCAGATGAGAGTGGCAGGGGCCCTGGAATTTTCGGCAGGGGTAAAGATATGGAGTTGTTCAACCTGTAAAAGGGCTGCATATAAAGAGAAAAGAGGAGATGAGGAATCTAACAAGGCAGAAATGGGAATGGCAAGGTGAGGGTCAGCTACAAAACTTTGTACTTGCATGCTATACTCTTCAGTCAGGGTGCCATCTCACCCATGAAGGCTGGCGAGGGGTATGTTGATGGATTACACTATGATGTGATGTGGTGATTCGATCTGTTCAGACAGGGTATTGACAAGCAAGGTGGGTTCTATCATGGGGGGCAAGGAGGATTCGGTGGAGATGAAGGATGATTCATAGAGGTTGGACATTGTGGTCATCATGGTGGAAAGATGATGGTGGTTTAGGTCTGAGGAGGGAAGGCAACAGGGTGTTGCCTTTTATAATCTTTTAGGAGGGAGTTTGAATGTTTTAGATCCCGCTCTGGGACCCATTCGTCATCTTCCGGTGGGTATCCTTTCCATCGGATCAGGAACAAGCGGGATTTGGGTGGACCACGATGTTTTAATATCCATTCTACTTCAAATTCTTCGTTGCCTTCTATTAGGTCAGGTGGAGGTTTTGGGAAGTTTGGACCATGGACATTGTTTTTGTGATAGGGCGACAGAAGGGAAGTGTGGAAGACTGGGTGAACTTTCCAAGTCTTCAGGATTCGGAGTTTGAACGTAATGGAAGATAGGGCCTCAGTGATAGTAAAGGGGCCTTCTCATTTCAGGGCAAATTTTGGATTGGCCACCAACCTTTTCAAGTTGTGGGCTTCCAGCCAAACCTTTTCTCCCTTTTTGAACAGTGTATACTGTTTTCTATTTCTAGCTGTCATAACTTGTCAGGCCAAATCATGAGCTGCCAAGGCTTCGTTTCTTGCAGCATTAAGATTTTTTATTCTCTCTTCTATCGTGGGTATACTCGTGGTTGGCAAGATTGTGGGTAAAGCTTGTGGTTCATACCCCATCATGAGGTAGAATGGAGATTGATTGGTGACGGAGTGTGGTCAGTGGTTATGGGCAAATTCAGCATGAGGAACTTTTTCGGCCCAGGATGTGGGATTAGTTTCACAGAAAATTCAGAGATAAGTTTCTATTTCTTGGTTAACCTGTTCTGTTTCTCCATCAGTTTGCGGGTGGTAAGCTGTGGATAAGGCAAGGTCATATTTGAGTATTCTTCCAAGTTCTTTGGAGAATTTGGACATGAATTGGGGCCCCCAATCAGAAATGATCTTATCACAAAGTCCAAATCGTGAGTATACCTTCAAAAAAAAAAGAGTTGCTATCCCTTTGGCAGTGATTGTTTTCTTAGTTGGGCAAAGAATCACCCCCTTAGTAAGCCCATGGTCAACCATGACCAGTAACAAATCAAAGCTGTCAGAAAGGGAAAGATCTGTGATAAGGTCACAGGAAATCTGTTGGAATGGGTGAGAGGCTGAGGACAGGATGGAAGTGAGTGGGGGACAGGTTGGATGAGTATTAGTCTTGTTTTGCTAGCAGATTGTGGAGCCTTCTACATAATTCTTGACAAAGAAGGCAAGGCCTGGCCACCAAAATTCCACAGCGACAAGCTGGCATGTTTTCAGGTATCCTGGATGGCTGGCTGTCTTGTGATCATGGCAGCATTGGAGAATGGAGGTGCAAATGTCATTGTTTGGGGGTACATAGACCTGGCCTTGGTAGGTGAGGATCCCGTTGTGAAGTTGGAAGTTGGCGAGTTGGGAACGGAGAGAGAGTGGGATATCATTGTTTAAAAGATGGAGTTTTTCCAGAACAAGGGGATTATTCTGGAAGTGTTTGGATATGTGAGAATAGAGGGTGGTATCTATGGCATTGATGAAGTAGGAAGATAGTAGGAGAGTGGTGCTGTTGTTGTCTGGTTCTGAGGGAGCCAAGTCAGGTCATTGGGACAGAGCATCTGGTCTGACAAGGAACTTTCCTGGTACATGTGTGAGGAGAAGGTCGAAGTCAGCCAGGTCCAGCAACCATTGTGCTTGTCATCGATTAAGATATTGTGGTTGTCAGAAGTAAGTGAGGTTTTTATGATCTGTGAAGACCTGGACAGGAGTGAGGGAATTGTGGAGATAATGCCACCAGGACTTCAAGGCACGGATGATTGCCAGGAGCTCCCTATCATAGATGTCATAATTTCATTCAGCAGGCAAGAACAATTGAGATAAGTAGGAACAGGGATGCTAGTCTCCATTTTCATCTGTTTGAAGCAACACTCCTCCCAAAGCAAACACCAAGGCATCAATGGCAATAGCAAAGGGTTTAGTTGGGTTGAGGAGGTGTAGGATTGGCTGGGAAAGGAATAGCTCTTTGAGCATGGAAAATGATTTTTGGCAAGAGGGAGACCAGTCTCACTTTTGGTTTTGCTTGGTGAGATTTAAGAGAGGTTGGGCAACAGTAGAGTAGTTGGGAATAAAGTGTTGGTAGAAGTTTGTGAAACCCAGGAAAGAGTGGACTTCTTTGACCATAGTCAGGGTAGGCCAAGATTTAATTCCATCTAACTTGACAGGGTCCATTGCAAGTTGTCTGGATTTCAGTATCATTCCTAAGTATTTGACTTCTTTAGCTGCAAAGGTACATTTTTCTAGTTTCAGGTGGAGGTCCAACTCCTCCATTCATTCCAGGACTCGTTTGGTTCGCTCGGTATGGGTATCATCGTCTGGGGAGTATATAAGGAGGTTGTCCATGTAGATAATCAGCCATCCTTCTGCTATCATATTGTGAAAGGAATCATTCATGAACCTCTGAAAGGTGGGTGGAGAGTTGGTTAGCCCAAAGAACATTACCATGGGTTCATAGAGGCCCTTGTGGGTAATAAATGCAACTTTCCATTGATGTCCATCTTTGATCCTGACATTATTGTACTCCCATCTGACATCAAATTTAGTAAAGACCTTGGCATCTTTAAGTTTATTGACGAGGTTGGATATGACGGATAGGGGATAGGCATCTCTGACCATGTGTTCATTTAGATACCTATAGTCCTGGCATGGTCATAGTTTGCCATCCTTCTTCTTTACAAAAAAGAATGGAGATGCTTGGGGTGACTTGAAAGGTCTGATTTTTCCAGCATCTAAATTTTCTTTGAGGAAATTGTCCATAGCTTTCTGTTCATCAACTGACAGAGGGTAGACTTTTCCGATTTTTGGAACAAAGGTGTCATCTAGATTGATTTCGTGATTGTAAGGTCGGCTTGGCAGTAGATGATCTGTGGCTTCCTTAGAAAAGACTTTGGCAAATTGTCGATATTCTGCAGGAAGTGTGGCCTTTTCCTTCTCTGCTTCTGCCTTGATGGCTAGTTCAGTTGCAGAAGTTACTTTAGCAACAAATCTTTGATGGGCTAGAGGGAAAAGGAAGTGGCTTCCACAATGGGCTACTCAGTAAATAGAGTATTGTTGGTGGGCTCTGTAATGTTGAGAGCACTTCTTATGCTCGAGACAATGGGTTCTGGACTCTAGGAGGTACTCACAAAGAGACACAACGTCTAGAGAGCAGGAAACAAGAGGATATCACACCAGATGAGCCAAGTAGTGCATTAGATAAACATAGAACTAGCTAAAGATACATGACGTCTTTAGCTATCCTTATATACACTGAGGAAACGATTCAGGGCAAGTATAGAACAATATAGAAGGCTGAAGAATAGGAGTGGCACTGCCACCACACAGGTCAGAAAAGATAAAGGGGATTAACTAATCCAGAACACAGGAATCAAACCTGTAAGATAAGAGGCTTAGTAATGCTTGGGAAAGAAGACTATGTGTGGAGATCAAAACATGCAGCACTATAAGAGAAGTGCTGTAGGAGTGGATTGTCTATGGGGGAGGTCAGGCAAAGGGGTAGACAAGTACATCATCAGGAAGGAAGACGGTCAAGAAATGGTAGTATGACAGGTAAGGGAAGGGAGTTATGTGTTGGAAGTGAAAGGTGATAAGGAAAAGGCCAGACCGGAGGTGATTTACTGTAACATTACCCCCTTCATAGACTCGGAACCCTGAACCAAGATTTCTAAGCTCTGTCTGGGCCATCTGGGTCACCATTCGAGACCACATCATCATCATCACCATCCCTGCGGCAGCAATCGTCAGCGATGTGCCCAAGATCAGTACAGATAGTGCATCTGCAGTGTGGACAGTGACAATCTCCATGCCCCCAACGAAGGCATGCCTTCCATTGCTTTCTGATACAGGAGAAGGGAAGATGCCCAGGGGTGGGGCATTGACAGTAAGGACATTTAAATTAAAAACAGTCCCTTCTCCAATGTCCTGGTTGTCCACAGTGGAAGCAGTCCCCAACAGGTCATCTGACAGAGGAAGGGAAGGTGGAGGATGGAAGGGTTGGAGAGTGGAAGAAAAGGACAGACCTAAACTGGGAGGGTCACCAGAGGTTCCAAAAGGAGTTGTCATCAGAGGAGGGGGCATCTGCTGGGAGGAGGACTGTTTGATCATTGTCTTTTTCAGCAGGGGGGATGTCAAACGAGAGGATAACAGTATGGGCAGAGGACAAGGGGATGTGGAGTTAGCCTCCTCTAGGATGGTCACTAAGGAAGGAGTGGATTGGAGGTCTCGCTCCAGATAATGGTCATGCTCAGGGTCGGAAAGAGAAAGGAAGATAGATTGAAAGGTATCAAAAAGTTCAATGGGGTTTAAGGCGGAAACATACTGATCAAAGCCAAGAAGGTCAATGAGGTCTAGTGTGGTGGTAGGTCCTGCTGCTAAAGCTAAGATAGAGAAGGTGACAAAATTGCAAGGTAAGGTGTTTGGTTGAAGACAAGAGTGGAGGTTCAGCACACTGTATGTGTGGTGGAATAAGCATACAGCGAAATGGAGTGGGGAGTTGTCTTGGTAGGTCGGAAGTCGCTCTATAAGGAGTAGGATTTGAAGTTTGGTGAGGATTAGAGAGTACAGGGTGCGGTGTTGGAGAAGAGGGAGGAGGCAAGGTTGGACTTGTCGAAGGGCAATAAGAGGGAGTTTGGATGGACAGGACATTTAAAAGTGGAATGGGCAGTAAGAAAGGCAACAGTAGTAGTAATGGGAGGCAGCGTGTTCAGCGATGAATGTAAGATGGAAGGGTGCTCCTGGGACAAAGACCTTATACTCAAACTGTGGGTGGGAGAAGGTGGTGAAGAGGTGGTTGATTTGTTTCATGCGATGATGTGGTGGAGAACAGACTGGGGGGGAATGTAGTGGACGGTATGGGGGAGGGTGGCAGAGATGAAGAGAAGAGCGGCACAGATAAAGATAATAAGGATCCAGAAAGAGAGGGTAAGGCAATTCATTGGAGGTTCCTGGTTGTCTTGTATGGACTTGTTTACTATGTCATGGGTTTTGAATGTCTTCTTAAAGAGATCCTTGAAATTGTTGAAGGTTCCAAGGCTGGGATTGGCTCCTGATAGTGCCTTTCTTTGGAAGTTTTCTGCCCAGATCACCACTGCTTTTTCCTTCATGTAAGACAGGATGAATCCCACCTTTTTGTTGTCTGAGTTATAGACATCCTTGTTGATAGGCAAGTATAAGAAAATAGTGGTTAACCAGCTTTGGGCTTTTTCCAGGGAGCCATCATAAGAAGGTGGGGTGGCGAGGCAAAGTTCAGCTGGCTTGGACGTGGTAGACATGGCTGGAGGTGTAGGTGGTGGAATTGGTGGGTGATAAGTTCTGATGCCAAATGGTGGTGGAAGGGCAGTGAGAGGATTGGGCAAGGGTGTTCAAGGTGGGATAGTGAGGCTGGACAATTGCTGGGTTAGACCCTGGGTGTTATTCGGATGACTTGGAGATGGTGGTTTTTTGTCAGTGGATATTGGGGAGGATGGATCCTGGATGGATTCAGAGCTAGAGTTAAGAGCGGGGATAGCTGGCTGTCTTCTTTCCCAAAGGTTGGGGTTGAGAGTTGGCTGCTGAGACGTGATGACCTATTTGCCAAGGGAGCACTCATGAAGAGGCACCACTTCTTGGACTAGGTTAACTGGGTTGATAAATTGTCAACTTACTTAAGAGTAGTCAGGTAAGAAGGACTCTTGTTCTTTTGTTACACTAGACCCAGGTAGGGGCTAGGGTAATCCTGTTTGAACAAGGAGGTGGGTTAAGTCAGGTGACCTTGCAGGGATTCTGCTTAGGTAAGCTGTGGAATAGTCTTGTAGACCAACAGAGGTTCCTTCTTGGTGAGGCAAGGAGCTACCAAGGTAGCAATGATTGGTATGAGAATGTGGAGTGGATACCACCAAGGAAGGGACTAGGTATCCCTAGCTACTCACTTAAGAGTGGAGTGGATGACTTTTGAGACAAGAGTGGATTGCAATGAAAGTACAGGAAGAACAAGAGTGAGGAAAGATACAAGAGAATCGCAAGGTTTATATACTACTATACCTGTTTAGGGCAGGCACAGGAAAGGTGACTAATAAGCGATCAAAGCGGAAGAAGAGTAAGCATATATGAGTCATTGAGTGGCATGTGAAGATCAGGAGAACTAGAGCAAAGAAATAAAAGAAACATGCAATAAAAGACACACGTTTAAGCAGGGTTGAACTGTGGACTTCATATGAGACTAGCAATGTAAAGGAAAAAGTGTAGTCCCCCAAATGAATTGTAACATGATTCAAGCTGCCCTTCATACATTTTAGTGTTTTGAATGCTAAGATTTGTAATGTTGAGAGCACTTCCTATGCTCAAGGCAATAATTCCTGGACTCTAGGAGGCACTCACAAAGAGATTCAGTGTCTAGAGAGCAGGGAGACAGATGGTTATCATGCAAAGTGAGCAAAATAGTGTGTTTAAATAAACATAGAACTAGCTGAAGAATATTGGAGATCTTCAGCTAGGTTTAAATACATGGTGATTGTAACTAAGGGCAGGCATGGAATGATATAGAAACAAGAAGAAAATGAAGGCTCAGCCACCACATTGACCAAGACAAAGGAGATTAGCTAAGAATCGAACCTGTAAGATAAGAGACTTAACAACATTGAGAAAAAAGACTATATGTGGAGATCAGAGCACACAATACTATAAGAGAAGTGTTGTAGGAGGGGATTGTCCATGGAGATATCAATTCAAAGGATAAACAAGTATGTCATTGGGAAGGAAGACAGTTAGGAAATAAAAGTACAAGAGATAAGAAAAGGGGGTCATATATTGGAAACAAAAGATGATAAGGAAAAGCCCCAAATAGAGGTGGTTTACTGTAACATTACCCCCTTCATAGACTCAGAACCCTGAGTTGAGTTCTCTAAGTTGTGTCTGGGCCATCAAGGTCACCATTTGAGACCACATCATTGTCATCACCAGCCTGGCAGTGGCAATCATCAGTGATGTACCTGAGGTCATTACAGATTGAACATCTGCGATGTGGGCAGTGGCAATCTCCATGCCTCCAGTGAAGACATGCCTCACATTGCTTTCTAATGCAGGAGAAGGGGAGATGCCCAGGGGCAGGACATTGACAGTGGGGGCATTTGAATTGAAAACAGTCTCGTTTCCAGTGCCCAGGTTGTCTGCAGTGGAAGCAGTCTCCAACCAGCTTTCTAATGGAGGAAGGAGTGGAAGAAGGCAGAAGGGTTGGGAAGTGGGAGGAGAGAACAGTGCTGAATTGGGTGGACCACCAGAGGTTTTGAAAGGTGTTGTTATCAGGGGACAGGGTGTCAACATGGAGGAGGACAGTCTGGTCATCATCTTCTTCAACAGGGGAAGTAGTTAAATGGGCAGCCAGGGGTATGGGCAGTGGGGGGGAGGATGCCACACTGATGTCCTCCAGGATCATCACCAAGGAGAGTGTGGATTGAAGGTCTTGCTCCAAATAGTGGTCACATTCAGGGTCAAAGAGGGAGAGAGAAATGGGGTGAAAAATATTAAAGAGTTCAATAGGATGCAAGGCTGAAACATACTAATCAAATCCAAGAAGGTCAATGAGATCCAATGTGGTGGTAGGGCCTGCTACTAGAGCTAGGATGGAGAAGGTGACAAAATTGCAAGGTAGAGTACTTGGTTGGAGACAAGAATGGAGGTTTAATAAACTATGTGTATGATGAAACAAGTATACAGCAAAATGAAGCAAAGTATTATCTTGATAGAAAGGGAGTTGTTCTATGCAAAGTAGAATTTGGGGTTTGGTGAGAATCAATGAGTACAGGGTGCAGCATTGGAGGAGAGGAAGAAGGCAAGGTTGGACTTGTCAGAGAGCAATAAGTGGGAGGAGTTCAGACAAAGAGGACATCTAGGAGTGGAATGGGCAGGAGGAGATTCAACAAAAGCAGGAGTGGGTGGATGCATGTTCAGTTAGGAAGGTGAGATGGAAGGGAGCACCTGGAATGAAAACTTTATATTCAAACTGTGGATGAGAGAAGGTGGAGAAGAGGCAGTTGACTGGTTTCATGCAATGAGGTGGTGGAGGACTGACTGGAAGGAGATGAGGTGGACAGTGTGGAAGAGGGCAACTGAGATGAAGAGTAGTGCAGCACAGATGAAGATAAGGAAGATCCAAAAGGGAAGGGTGAAGCAGTTCATGTGAGATTCCTGATTACCTTGTACTCCTTAAGTAGATCAGTGGCATACTCAAAGTTTGATTCTGATTCCCAGGTATTCTCAGAAGTCACATAGCCTTTTCATTTGATGAGATATTTCCATTGTCTTTTCATCCCACAGTGGGCAAGGATGGCCTTGACTTCATATTGTTCTTCATTGTTGATGATGTCAGGTGGTGGAGAGGGGAAGTTGGGGCCATACTCAGGGGAGGTGCAGAAGGAGGAGAGCTTTGAGGCATGGAAGACATTGTGACACCTCCAGGTCAGAGGAATTTTGAGATGGTATGTGAGGTTGGACAAGACTTCAGTGATTTCAAAGGGTCCTACTCTTTTAAGGGCAAGTTTCTTGGACAGGTAGGAGAAGTGGAGATTGGTAGACTCCAGCCAGACCTTATCTCTGATTTTCCATGGGCAGAAGGTGGAAAAGGGGGGGGTATGCATATGGTTGGTATCCCATTATGAGATGGAATGGCAATTGATGGGTTGAGGAGTGGGTGGCAGAGTTGTAAGAGAATTCTGCTAGAGGTAGGAGGTCTGTCCATTGATGGGGTCTTCCTTGGCAGAAGATGTGGAGGTAGATTTCAAGTTCTTGGTTAACTCATTCCATTTCTCCATCAGTTTGAGGATGGTAGGCAGATGAGAGTTTGATATCATATGCAAGGAGGCAGGTGAGTTTCCTAGCAAAAGCAGAGGCAAATTGGAGGCCTCTGTCAGAGATACAGGTGTCATGGAGGCCAAATCATGGGAAGACATGTTTGAAGAAAAGATTTGCAATCCTGGCTGCATTGATGGTCTTAGAGTGAGGGATGAAAATTACCCCCTTCATAAGGCCATGGTCAACCATGATCAGCACAGAATACAAGGAATGAATGGAGGGGAGGCCAGAGACAGGGTCGATGGAGATCTGTTGGAAGGGGCAAACAGCAGAGGAGGGGAGAGGGAACAGAGGAGGAACAGTAGGGTGTGTGTTCACCTTATTTGCTTGGCAGGTAGCACACCCTGAGATGAAACAGCATATATAGGTGCCCATACCAGGCCACCAATAGTCTTGTTGTAGTTGTTGCTGAGTGCAGAAGACACCTTCATGTCCCCTGGTGGGAGAGGAATGGAGGGAAGAAACTAGGTCATGTCAAGCTGTATCAGGAACATATAAGCAGCTTTTGAAGTATAGGTTTTGGCCATTATATAGCCAGTTGGAGGGGGAGGAGTTACAGAAGAGGGAGGTGGAGGTTTGGGCAGCATCAAGGGCTTGTTTGACTAGTGGATCAGAGGAGGAGGAGCAGGCTAGTTTCAACCAAAGAGAGAGGCCAAGGGCACAAATGACAGCATGTTCTAGGATGATGGAGGACTCTGCATTGTCTAAAGATGTATCAATGTCATCCTTTTGAGAGAGAGCAGTGGCAGAAGCCATTTTGGAACCTGGGATGATGTTCCAGATGATGTTGAAGTCCTGTAGGAAGATACTCCATCTGACTTGGCAGTGAGATAATTTCTGGGGAGCTCACATGTAGGATAGATTCTTGTGGTCAGTGGTTATGGTGACTGGGTGACCTGTTCCTCACAGATAGTGTCACCACTCCTCAAGAGCTAGGATAGTAGTGAGGAGTTCTTGGTCATAGATATCATAGTTTTGTTTAGCAGAGCCCAAAGTCTTGGAGAAGTAGGCACAGGAGTGGAGGTCACCATTGGTATCCAGCTGCATGAGCACAGCACCCACTGCTGTGAGAGAAGCGTCAGACATAACAGTGAAGGATTTTGAGATATTGGAGAGGAGGAGGACAGGGGTGGTTGTAAATATGGATTGCAGGCATCAGAAAGCAGATTCTTGGCTGGGTCCCCATGTCCAGGGTTGTTTTGCTTGGGTGAGGAGATGGAGAGGTGCTGCAATATTAGAAAAGTTGGAAATGAACTTGCGATAGAAATTACAGAAGCCAATAAAGAAGTGAACACCCTTGATATTAGACAGGGGATTCCATTTCATGATGGCAGAGAGTTTGACTGGGTCCATCTTCACTGATCCACTTCCAACAATCATATTGAGGTATTCTACCTCAGGGACATCAAAGATGCATTTCAAGAGTTTTAAGGAGAGGTGGAGATCACACATCTGTTCCAGGACATGTTTAGTATGAGCATGGTGTATAGAGAGATCAGAGGAGTGGATGAGAATGTCATCCATGTAGATTACCAGCCAACCTTCTGTGATAAGGTCATGGAAAGAGTGATTCATGAATGCTTGGAATGTGGCAGGAGAGTTGCAAAGTTCAAAGAACATGACCATTGGTTCAAACAGCCCCAAGGGGGTGATGAATGCAGCTTTCCAGGTATCTTCCAGGCATATATGAATGTTGTTGTAGCCCCATCACACATCAAACTTGGTAAATACAGTTGAGTCTTTTAGTTTGTCAACAAGATTGGAGATCAGAGGAAGAGGATATGTGTTTTTGACAGTATGTTCATTCAAATATCAGTAGTCTTGACAAGGTCAAAGAGACCCATCCTTCTTGGGGACAAAGAAGAATGGAGAGGCTTGAGGGGATTTAGAGGAGACTATCTGTCCAGTCTTCAGATGTTCCTCTACAAACACCTTACAGGCTTCTTGTTCTTGGGGGTTTAATGGGTAGGTTTTAGCAACCCAAGGGAAAAAGGAATTTTTTAGCTCTATAGCATGATCAAAGGGATGTGGTGGGGAGAGGAGGTCATGGGTTTTTTCTACAAAAACATCCACAAAGGAGGAGAAGATGAAGGGGAGGGTTTGTTGTTCCTTCTGGTTTTGGCTGGCAATCTCAGTGGAAAGGGCAGTCTTACAGATATACTCTCCTTTTAACCAGGCTTCTCATTTCATAACTGAGAGTTTATTTTCTTATCTGGATCTATTCCCAACCAATGCATCAAATACTTGGTTGGAATAGTATCAAAGGATTTCCACAGAGGGTGAGAAGGCTCTGGAAGAGAGGGTCCTGGTTATTCAGTCAATTTTAGTATTTCTGGAACAAAGCCAGGGCATCTCTAGAATAATTTGTAATCTTCCACATCCTACAATCATTAGGTCAAGAGTTTCTTCATGGTCAGGGAAGAAAAGAAGGGCAGTAGCTTTAGCTTTGATGACTCCCATTCAGTTTTCTGTCCCATCTACATTGTAGGCTTTGACCAGTTTAGAGAGGGAACAAGTAGATAGGGATAGTCAATTGATGAGGGACACATTGATGAAGTTTCCTGTGGCTCTACAGTCAATGAGGGTGGAAGTGTCAACAGTTTTTGCTTCATGGGATAGAAATAAACAAACTTGTATTGTTTTCTTGGAGGGCTGAGCTAATAGTACAGGAGCAAGTATCTGGGAAAGGGGAGACGTCAAGGCATCCTTCCTTTTCAAAAATCCTCATCATTGATTACAGTAGTAGTCTGGACAGTTTCAACTTCTTCCTCTCTAGCTTCCTCAAAGCAGGCATGGAGGACTTGTAAGATTTGCTGCAGGTCCTTTCCTTTGGCCTTCAGAGTTCACACATATTGAGCCAATTCAGAGGGTTAAGCAGCTTCTATGGTCTGAATGCAGGAAGAGGAATGGGTAGAAACAGGGCATTTTTCACAGGATTTGTTGGGATAGTTAGGGTGGTTTCAAGCAGAGCATCCTGACTTCTTGCAAACAAAGCAAAGATGATCTCATAGGCAGCATGCTTTTTCTACTATGGAAAGGTTGAGGGTGTCAATATCCATGGCATTGAGATCTCTGGTGTTGGTGTGATTGGAGGAGGTGGAAGAGAAGGGATGACTACCTCCTTTCAAGATGTTGTTGTCCATCTTGAGGTGTTCAGTGAACTTTTTGGCATCACTGACCCACTTTTCATAGCTGTCAGGTAGGTCTTTCTGGGAGTAAATTTGATGACAAAGAGGTGGATACATTCCTTTGGCAAATTTCTGGCAAATGGTGGCAGAGTCCTCCAATTGGGCATGAAGGACAGCATTGAAGAAGTCCTGGACATATTTCTGGAGATTGTAATTGTCAATAATTCTGGGATTTCGGGGATTCCTAGTGACATTCTGGCAAAGCATATCAAGGGCTTCTCTAGCAGCCCCTTTCACATCATATGGGATGAAGATTGATTCAAAGTCAGCAACAACCTTGTTGAAGGTCTTGTCTTCATTCTTGGTGGTGGGATTCTGTAGGATATTGTACCATTTTTCGGCAAAGTGTATGCCTGGTCCTCCACCCATTTTATTCATGAGGGTATAGATCTTGGGGGGATTGGAGGTAAAGATGGTACTGTTGAAATTGAAGTGTCCTTTCATGGTACTGATCCACCATGCTGCCTTTTGGGCATTGCCATCAAAGTCTGCAGGGAGGGTGGACTTCAACTCAATGAGTTTGGGGATGATAGTCATGGTAACAGGGGAAGGAATATGAGGTGGGGGTGAGATCTGGATAGGTGACAGAGGTCTGAGGTAATTATAGTTTGCTGGGAAAACACTTGAAATGTCTACTTCAACTTCAATGTCAGAATCTTCTAACTCAGGGTTGGTGTCATATTCCAAACTCTACTGAGTCAAACTCTGGTCCTCCAGACACAACTCCGGACTATCTTATTCAACTCTGAACCATTCTTGTTAAGTCTTGTCTTATCTTCTCTGGACCCATTCTGCACTTCTGTACTTACATCTTTGAATATGTTTCACCTTGACATCTCAGTTCCTCTGTCCTTTGACATCTCCATTCTTATGTCACTCTGACATCTCTCCATTCTTCTTCTTATCTTGACACCCTGTCACTCTTGTGTCAACCTTGTACCTTTGCACATTGTTTGTCTACCCAATCTCATTTCCATCTTAGTAATCCACCTCCACCTTACTATATAATCTTCATACTTTGTCCTGTATACCTCAGTCTAAATATCAACAGAACTTGACATTCTCCACCTGTCTGTCTCCATCCTACTCCATCCAACTGAACTTGACTCTCCTCGTCTTGTTTGTTGTCTCTCTGACTTGAGTTCTTAGTAACTCTCCTCTGATCTCCAACCCTCTGAAATCAGGACACTGGATCTATGCAAGGCGCACCACATAAGGTGAAGCCAAGTCCTGGACCAACCAACTCCAGCATTCCAGAGTTACTTGGAGCATGTTGCCCAAGTCAACGATAGTTTAACAGAGGCTTAACAACATTGAGAAGAAAGACTATATGTGGAGATCAGAGCACACAACACTGTAAGAGAAGTGTTGTAGGAGGGGATTGTCCATGGAGATATCAATTCAAAGGATAAACAAGTATGTCATCAGAAAGGAAGACAGTTAGAAAATAGAAGTATGAGAGATAAGAAAAGGGGGTCATATGTTGGAAACAAAAGATGATAAGAAAGAGCCCCAAATGGAGGTGGTTTACCATAACAAGATTGGCTTCTGCATAGTTCAAAAGCTGTGACAGCTGGGTTTGTGAGGAGACAAGTGGTGAACTTTGTCTTTTTGGCAGTGCATGGCTAGGTGATGAATGTGTGATGGACATGGTGTGAGCTGGAGCTGATCTAGGTGATGCTAAGGTGAGACCTGAATTCATAAGTGTCTGGAACAGGAGGATGGACATCAGAGAGTTTACATCAATGCTCAGTGAGACTGGGAGTTGTATGTTTGTTTTTTAGGCAGGATGTAAGAATGGTGCCTTGTTTGCCATGTTGAATAACTCAATATTAGGTGGAATCTTCAACATGGCTTGTCCTTCCTCCTAGGCACTTGTCAGAAGATATTCAAATCCTCCAAAAAAACCTACAAGAGCACAACACCAATCTAGAATCATAGCAGGTGTCAATGGAATTGCTCCCATTTGCCCGATGTATGTAAATCCCTTGTTGTCTTCATTCTTGTAAAGCCTTTGTAGCTTGATCCGCCACCATGCAAGTCAGATATCCAGATTGGAGGTGCCATGTATGTACTTCTATACATTATAAACTTTAGAACATAAAGACTCTGAATAATTCATACCTTTCCAGTGTCACCATCTGTGTCAGATACATTACTGGAGTCATCTCCTGAGTCATTACAAGGAAGCTGTTCAACATCTTTCATATCAACAAAGATCTTGATAGCACTGGGAGTTGATGCTACAATTTTCTTTACCATCTCCTGGTAGTCCCCTTCATTATCAATGTCCATAGTGTTGTTCACGCTTTGACTAGAACAGTACACAATAGACTTAGTAACTTGACTCAGAGTAAAATAAACTCATACCTCTTTACCTTTGGAGGTACAAACTTGAATGGAAATCGCCTCTTCTTGGAGACCTTGTAGTTGTTGTAACCATGCTTCTCCAGGATGCTCTGTAAAAAAAGAATGTAATTGTTGGGAGCAAGCGCAAAAAGAAGTTCTTTTGTCTTGATACTCTTCTCCTCCTTGGTGGTACTACCTTTGCCTTTGCCTTTTTTTTTCATGGCTGAATAGACAGTCAGAGCAACAGTGAAGGCATAATTCCTCTCCTTGGGACGAGTAGGGGAGGACGATGACATGGTGTGACACAGGCTAAGCATTTGCTAGTCATTACACTCTCACTCAGATGCATGCGGGGTCCTCACACAGCCATGCGAATTTTGAAGTGCGTTTTCCGCATCGTTTTGTAATCAGCTGTAAGTAAGCTAAACAAGCAGTGTCCGGGGACTGCTTACCTGTGATATCCTGGCGGATGTCCGGACCTTTTAGCTGCAGCAGGCACCCTACGCCGTAACGCTTCTTCACGGTAACAGGGCACCACAAACTCTCCCCCATCGTCTCTCTGCGTCTGAGGTTGAGCATCCGACTCGTATCCGACTCGTATCAATTAGTCTTATTCATTCCCACGGTCGTAGCCTCTTTACAGTTTCGTTCCTTCGGTGCGCATATACGCCTCTTCTTATTCCATCGTTTCGCTCCGTGTTTGCTGTCGTCCATTCGTTGTTTAGTCACAAGGTCATCAAAGTCATGATGCATTCCCTTGCTGCTCGCCTGGGCCGTGCACGTACGACTAGTACACCGATCTTCCTGGCAACCGTCGGAACATCCAAGGTCGTTGGCAACATATTCTCAGAGTCTTTGCAGGCTCGACTAATGGAGAACGCGAGGGCGAGTCCAGAGCAGTCTGGTTGGAACAAGTCAAGGACGTCATGTGCGTATCCATTCAACGCTACTCTACATGATAGGTTTCACCAGAGCGTACAGCTACGAATCGTCCAATCCAAATATGCATGATTACCTCATCGACTAGATGAACTCGAAAAATGGGTGTAAAGATTAGAAACACTCCATCTCGACGGTGCTCGTTCGTCCCCGTTGTCAGGTCAGCGCCGCCCACCGCCCATGTCCCTTTTTTGCGTCGCTGCTTGCGTCGCGCGACACGTCTCCCCCCCAGTCCTACACTTTCCTGATAGTGAGCCTAGGCCGCATACATTTAAACGCGTTTCTTGGGCTTGCAGAATCTGGTGTCGGGTTTCCTTTCTTGGGTGTGTCCTAATCTGCAGTGCAAGGATATCACGCCATCGTGAGCAAGACGATGGAACGCGATTTACTCGCGTCCTTGGTGTGGGGCATGGCCCACCATGGTCCTACTGACATGGCTACCAGTAGTTCTGATCCGGACTGACGCCGGCGCAGTGGGCACGAGAGCCGTAAGTTGAAGTGCGCCACCGAATCCACAGCAATCGGGGTGGGTGTGGTGATAGAGGAAGACCAAGTTTTCAACTCGCGTCTCAAACTACCCCAACACAGCTTCATAGTAGAGTACATCGTGATCTACTTGTAACTCGTCGAACCAAGTCCAAAGTTTCCACTAGTAGCACTCGACGTATTATATTACTTCCACCACCTCGACACGTATAGAAGCTAGCGAGACTTCCCTGCGCAACTGTATGACGATCTCATGACCCGTCGCAACCCGCTTGTACGCCCCGCGTCCTTGAGATAAGAGTAACAGCGCCGTCATGGGCTGTCTGAGACGCGCAACGAACTTAAGGGCTTTCGTGCGCTCGTCGAACGGGGTTGAAGGCGAGGGGGGTTGAAAACTAGAGGGCGTTGACGGGACGGGATTCTCATCGTGAGCATCGAGATAATATGGTCGACCAGCCGTGGGTGGTCGACTCGGCTCGTCGAGGTTTTCGTGCAGGGCAGACTTGGGTTGAGTCCCCAGGAGACGATCAGAGGTAGATGGAAAGCCTGCCTCGACGTCTTCATGACCATGTGGTGAAGCCAGATCGACGAGTTCGTGAATCCAGGGACAGACGAGCAACAAGGGCTTTTTGGAAAACTTGTCTGCCGTACGGACTGTCGTTGCTTCGAGCGCATAAGCCTTTGCGGTATAGACATTGGCGTCTGAATGGTGCGGATCAAAGGCGGTGACACGGAACACCATGCAAGGCAATTGAAGACGCCAGCCTGCGTTCAACTCTGCTCGTCGGAGGTGCTCTAGCTTGTCATAAAGCGCCAGCGCCAGCGCTCGTTCCTCGCTCGAGAACGAAGACTCCAACTCCAATACCGACCTCTGCATCTCCTCTTCCCCGATAGATGCAGGGGTGTGACACGATGCCTGATATGCCTTGACTTGGACTGGAAGGCAGCTATTTCGCTTGGACGATTCTCCTACCCATGCCAAACAACCGACATCCCCCAACTTGGAACGGGCGATGACCTCCTGGAGCAGTCGTCCGAGAGCATGATGCAGCGGCTCGCCTGGTATCACGGACATGAAGACGTCGAAGATGCCACAGAGACAGTATGCCGAGTCTTCCGGCATCGTGGTCTCGCGTTTCGATGCCATGTGGAGTTTCCAACGCACGTCCTCTGGGCTAGGGTGAAACGAGAGCAGTTCCCGTGCGGATACGCCGACTGCGCTTGCTATCTCCCCCATGATTATCTTAGATTCTTTGTGATTGGCGGGGGAGTCGGAGAGGTACGGTGTCCAGTCCTTGGCGAAGAATCGAATAACAGTGGGTGCGAGCAGTTCTTGCAACGTCCAACCGCGCGTGAGCCATGCACTCCTTGTCAGTCCTCCGTGTCGGGAAGAGACCAATACATCCCAAAGATAGACGACGGTGAGAGAAGAGCGGTGGTACCATCCAAACATGGAGTTGATGGACTTTTCAAACTCCCGTTGGTTCTTTTGGTCAATACAACACGTATCACTCCATGCCCAACGGTACCCAGCCTCGCTGGCGGTTCTGCAAAACGTCTGTAGTTTGACGAACCCAGCCTTGCCATCTATCGCAAGATCATATACGGATTGATCCTTAACGTCACCGTACAGAGGTTCTCCGTCTTGCCATCTGTGGGAAAACATGACGTATTGGAAAAATTCCTCGACAGCGCCCTTGATGCGGGTGGCGTCTATATGCTCCGTGGGCGACAACACAAGATCCCAAAAAACTGGGTTGTCTTCAAACACGCTTCCTAAACCTGCGCCCTGGCACATGAGGCCCGTCTTAGTGTCAATCATCCTGAGTGGCACATCGTGAAGGGTCTCTTTGACGGTTTTGTCAATAACATCCTTCACGAGCACGTACTGATCATGTAGTTCTACAAAGACATTACACTTAATAGATGTTTTCGAGGGATGTAATAAAAAGTACTGACGACCGTCAGGCAGCCCATCCAATGTCTTGACGATCTCCTCACGTCGTTTGAGGTTTTGAAGCGCATGACATTTCATTGCGTAGGCTCGAGGGTGTGAAGGGTTCCGCGAAATAACCTGGAGGGACGTTGTTATGGTATCCGTGCCCCGCAAGGATCTAAATATACCTCGTCCGCGTCCTGCAGTGCGTTCTCCCACGACTTCTTCGCTGCATATGATTCACTGCGTTGCATGAAAATTTGTTCTGGAGATGCTGGATAGAGGCGTAGCGCCGTAGTGTACCAATCGATGGCATCGTCATAATCCTTTTTACACATGGCTTCATCTCCAAAGCCCTGAGATTCCTCAAGACATCGTATTTTGAAATCTAGTTGCAAGCTTTCAGACCGCTCATGGGGACTTGGTATCAAAACTCACCACCGAACCATTCAAACACATCCTTTCTCTTTTCCACCTCTCTTCTCAAGTCGCTTTCCATGGCAAGGAAGGCGTGTATCGCCTCGCACATGGAGCCGGACGCAGCCAAGGCTTTGCACTTTTGCTGTTGAACTTTGCATTTGAGGCCATCGTCGAAGTTCCAACCAAAAATCTTCGAAAACGTCAGCGACGCGCTCAACATGCGCTGGCGTCTTACCAGCGTAATTGTCATTAGCTCCGGAACTTGGGTGAAGACGCTGAGAGCCTCCGCTTCTTTCAGGATCTCTATGGCCTCGCTGTAGCACCCGCTGTCCATGTGACGTTCAGCAAGAAGAACGAGCATCCGCGCCTGGATGTAATATCGGTGACACTGTGGGGTTCAGTGCGTTGAGTACTCACCTTGATCGCAGAGCGGAGGGATACGACGTTCTGAGTACAGTCGGCTTCTGGACAGATGCACTCGACTTCACTATCGTGCTCGAGCTCCGACAGGATAATGAGCTGCGCAAAGTATGAATTCAGAAGGCATGTGGTATAATACGGTTCATCTTACCTTGACAAGTTCAACAAAGGCTCTTGCATTGTCATCGCAAACACCAAGCGCAGAGTCGAACGCTACCGTCGCCTCCTTATGGTTTCCTCGCCCAAAGAGAGTAAAACCCTTGGCGACATGAGCTATCAGTGGTATATGAGCACCGTTTGACTCCTTGGGTAATCAAATCAGTCGACGTGCCTCGGAAGAATGTCCAAGTTACCGTTTGAGCGTCCTCCAGCGCTTCGGCCCATTTTCCTAGTCGTGCCCGAACAAGAGCGCGATTGGCAAGCGAATATACGCGAAACTCTGGGCAATCCGGACTTGTGATTTCGTCTGACAAGGTTCGTTCTACTTCTTCCAATTGTCCATGTCTCCATGCCTCGTGCGCTGCTTGACTCATATACGTGAACTACATTTCAAAACCACAGAAATTATGAGTAATGTGGCCTGACGGGATCAATGTGAATCAGCTCACGGGCTCTGAATCTCCAAGAAATGGCGCGAGGCGCTGGAAAGAAGCGCAGATATCAGTAGCCCATCGAGGTCGTGGGATGTAACAGTGCACTTACATGGAAGAAGAGCGCCCTCGGGACAATGTCGGAGAGGTTCCAAACAAAAATTTTCTCATCAATCGCAGCGACGAGATGTTGATCATCCGGTGATATGGCTACAGCCGACGCTTCGCTCCGTTGAAGAAGGGTAGATTGGATTTCTTGAAACGTGTTGGCATCCCAGAGGCTGAGGGAACGGTACGACGCTGAAGCAGCGACGAGAAAGCGACCGTTATTGGAGATGCAGAGGGAAGTCACGAAATCGGAAAACCGGCAATCGATATTCGATATGATCGATTGGTCCGTGATGTCGAAGCACCTGACCGAACCAGATGGCCCCCCTGCGAAGAGCCGTTGGCTGTCACAACTCCAGACAAGGGAAAAGGTTGGCATAGTGTTGGCTGAGAGACATGCTACTTGGTCGCCAGTGCGAACGTTCCAAATGCGGATCGAGTCGCAACCCCAACCTGGGCATGCTGAAGCAAGATGATCGCCTATTGGTGAAAATTTGACAGAAGAAATCCCCGACTCTGGGTGTTTCAATGGACCCACAATACGTTCCTCGCTCTCCAAACACCAGACAGACACTGACCCATCTTGCGATCCAACCGCAACGTAGAAGGAATCGGGCGAGATGTCCAGCGCCGTGATGCCCGCCTCCGTCTTGTGCTGCTTGAGTGGCTTGTCTGCATTCTGGTTCGGACTGGTAGCGTCCCAAATTACCACCATGCAATCAACACCCCCGCTCACAATCCACCTTCCGTCCGACGAGGCGGCTATCGAGTTCGTTGCGCCCGAGCCATTGGCGCTGGACCTCATTGCTGCCACTATCTCGCACCCGTCGCTCACTCTCCATTGTCGAATTGACCCATCTTTGCAGCTGCCCACGATGTGCTTCCCATCGGCAAGGAAGACCAGTGACGTTACTTGGACTCCATGGATATCGATCCGGCGTGGCTCTGGATTTTGCGTCGTATGAGCAGTCGATCCGCCATGTCTGTGCTTCAATGGATCTGTTATAATCCCTCGATCAGGAATGAAGGTAACTCCCAGATGGCTCAAAGATAAGTTACCCTTGATTCTCAACTTTCCTCGCAACAACCCACGCAAGCGATCCATCAACGTGGATTCTGGAGGGTCCGAGCGGTGGAGAGAATGAAAGTGTTAGTACTTTTGTAAATTCAGTCGAAAAAAACTTATCAAGTATGCTTGTGCGTCAGGTGCGAAATCGAGCCGAACGGGAACCGATACTAGGGCCCGGAATCCAGTGATCAGGCGCACCGCCACCGTTGGGCGTTTTTTCCTATTCCGCGTAAGCCACCTTCGTTTAACGAGCGACCACTATCGCCAAATGAGATGCAGTCGCCGTCGTTGACCATGTTAGGTAGGCGTGGAAGTATTTCGCGGGGAGGGTCCTTGGACATGACGCGTCGTACTGTCTCGGGCCTCGATGTCAAATGGTCTGGAGGGACGACGCGCTTACTTCAGCAACGCTAAGCGTTGCCCGCCCACCGAGAGCCGCGCTCTCAGTACTTCACAATTTGTGACTACCGAATCGGTGGCAACGTTATGGTTGTACAGTATATTCACGCGTCTGAGTTATTGAACTGCTGTCCGTAACAAATTCAGATGTATAGTCAAGATCGTCAGTTTGGTATAGTAGTCACCACCACGGGGTATTGAAACCACAAAGTTCGCTGGCAGACTAATGGAAAACTACTTGATCTTCTTGAGCTGCAAGAAGTGTTAAATACCGTGCTGAGGATACAAGTACAGCCTTTCCCTCTCAGTTTGTCTGAAGACACCATCGTCAGTCGTAGCTTTGTCAGCGATAACATCGAGACGCTTGTTCTGTGCATCAAGCTCCTGTCCCATAGCCGTCCCAAGGGCTTTAAAGCTCTTCGTGACCTTGGAGATCTCGTCAAGATTGTCATCTAGCTCATCTTCAAGTTCGTCATCTGAAGCTCCGGCCTCAAACTGGTAACGTTTCGTTGTTCCTTCTTTGTTGCGACCTGTTCTTCGGTATGGAACCCTGGCCTAACAAACCACCTACGGTCTGAATGCCCTCCTCGTCATCCTGCTGCCCGTAGGTAGCTGCTCGACCGAGACGATTTTGAGTGTCTCTGATGTCCATCATTGCTTTCTCTCGTTCACACCTTTCGTCTTCGTAGCGTTGCTGTATCCTGGCCTCTTGAACAGCGGGTTTAGCGTCGTTGTTAAAGGTTATCGCTGGACGGAAAATCGAACCATTGAGCTTTTTGAGTTCGTCGATTTGATCTTCTGCCCGCAAAGTATGAGTTCCGGAAATATCGAGGTGGCGTTCAGTGTTTGCCAGTTTCTCTGCAACGAGTTGATTATCAACTAAGTTGCGCTGTCTAAGAAAACCAGGCGCACCAGACTGGTCCGCGAGGCGACCTAAAGTACCTCGAGCAGTTTCTTCAGCTTCCTGGGCCATTCGTAGCGCATTTCCAGTCGAATCAACGCTCTCCTGCTTCAAGAACCTCCTCTACCTCCTCTTCGTTCTCCTCTCTAGGAAGGGGCTCCCTCCCAATCTCGGGACCATCAAAGAAACGGCCAGAACTTCCTTTTCCTGGATTGAATCCAGTAAACAATTCCCCGCGAGCGTGGTCTAGCTGGGTCTGAGCATCGGACAAAAGCCCAAACCAACGATGATATGGAGTAACCAAAGCACGCCCCTTCAAGTGACTTGCGAAAACTAGGGATGTTCCATGGCGAACATATACATCTGTAACCACCTCAGACCAGTGTCGTCTGCCGGTCCAGATCCGTCCTCGAGATAGTGATCTACCTTCTGTTCCCGACGACCTGGTTCCTCCACTGTTTGATTCGGGTGGTGATGGCAGAAACCAGTGTGTTGTGCGACGACGCGGGTCCGGGACGGGTGTCATCGTGAAGACTGAGTTAGACCTTCAGAACGTAGTTTTGGCGGCTACAATGACCAACTGTGGCACGAGTTTCTCGTTTTCTATTTGAAGGGCCGAGCTGCACCTCATATTGTTTGAAGCGAACCTTCCTGATGATGAGTATGCGATCCGGCGCTAGGCATTGCAGGTGTTGCATCTCAAACGAGTCTTCCACTATGGGACCTGAAGATCTCGACGGCACCGGAAATGAGTTTCGACGACAATGAAGTAGAGGAGAGTGGTGAGGGACTTGTGGTGAGGCCATGACAAAAAGTCAACTTCTTCACTCTTACCAGTTGCTAAGTCATCGTGCACCACGTGTAGTGGGTTGGTGGAAGCCACGACATGTACTTTGACCTCGAGTAAGTCGGATTGCTATTGGAAAAGGTTTGAACTAAGTAGCTCCTGATCACAAGCCCTTCTCTCGTTGCCTTGACACCCAATGTAGGTCTTGAGGACTCGTTCTCCCCTGGTTTTCGTAGGTCCGGAGTTACGACAAAGGCTAGATTCTCCTCGGCGAGCTTGTTTCCGTACCCGAGGTACCTTTCTTGGCCTTTCTATACTCTCTCCTGGGTCGCAGGCGTGGTTGCAGTGTCGTCCGTTGGGAACCGGGAGGATAAGAGTGGCCTGGGCCCGGAGGTTATAGGCAGCCGGGTAAGACGTAGTGTCCGCCGCCGGTGTGCGTGCGCAAGACGAGTCTTTGAGAGACGGAGGAAGTATTTGATCACCTTTAAGTTCAATATATAGATCGATGTAAACGCGTGCAGCGACCACATGTTTCCTACGGCGCTTCAACATAACGCATGATCC
>JBBPKJ010000227.1:0-35714 GCA_038089195.1 Brasilioporus rufonigricans
AGCGCGCGTACTGGCTTTAGCGGAGAACCAGGGAATATCAGCTTAGAGATAGGGTGCTTGCTAGTGGGCGAGGCTGTCCTACTTGCAATGAAAGTCATCTTGAATGGTTAGACTCGTGTGACGAGACGAAATGCATTGTAAAGGCCTCAATACAATCGGCACTGTGATCCTTCTCGGTGAACCACGTATAGTGAAAGCGGAATCTCCCTCATAGCAACTTGGGTGATGGTGAGCAAAGTGGAACTGCTGAAATGTCAGCGCACCTGTACCACGACTCGGACTGTAAATGTCAGACATGCGCCGGGCTCACGACTTGAAAGGACCAGGTAGGACATGGCTGTCTAGCATCCTGACCACACGAGACAAACTTTGAAAGACGCCGGAGAGACCCAGTATACATCAAACGTTCAAACCGATGTGTTGGCAGTTTTACTAGCTAGTATCTCACGCTTCATGAGACAAAGTCAACGAAAAACTATTGATACAGGACGTGCACAGTAAAAAAAAATGGTGTGACTCATGCTCTAGTACGCTTCCTCTGCGACTGTTTCAACGCGGCATCCATCAGCTGTCTGCAACGTCCATCAGGCAACGCAAACGCAAGGAGAGAAAAAAAAAAGCCCACGCACTTGCGATTCCTGAGCCTGGGTCCGTCGGTCGGTTCATCGACGTCCATGCTGTCGACGCTGTTCTGCGAGAGCTGGGTGCGCCTTGCGCCCTTGCCGTCCTTTTGACGATCCAGGACCTCCTTGAGGTTCGCCTGATACCCCCTGTCATGCTCCTCGTTCTCCGCTTGTACCATCGCATTACACGTGGCAGCTTCCATGAGCTTCTCGTCGAGCTCGGACAACACCATCGCCGTCGTCGTCGCCCTGTGTCATCATGCGTGAAGGGATCGCGCAAGGGAGTGCGACGGGGACGCACCAGTGCTGGAGCGCTTGCAGCAAGCTCCCGAGCTTTCCCGGCTCGAGGTCCCGGCCCATCGTGTACTCGATCTCGAGCTGCTGTTCCTTTTGGTCGAGTTTTCCACGGAGGACGTCGAGGTAGATGGCGTCGATGATGAGGTCCTCGAGTTCTCGGATCGTCGCTACCTGCAGTTCTTCGAGGAGCAGCGAGTACGGGAGGATCTGCGGTGCAATCTGAGCGGACAGAAGGGGTCATTGGGGGTCAGGATCGCACATGACGTTCCGTTGCGAGCGAGACTATCGTCAGATACTTGAGCTTCGTTATCTGTGCTTGATTGAGCGGTGGAAGAGAGTCCTTGTGCGCTGCGATCAGAAGCGGCGTCAATAGTGATCCGTTGCGCACGACGTGACGGAATCGACCTAGATAGTCCCCGAACGTGCGATACGAGAAGAGCTGGAGGAGAGAGAAGAACGGGGTATGCTGTTCGCTGGTGGCAAGCTAGTTTCAGGGATCGTCAGCATCGATGCAGAAAGTGACGAGTGGACGTGCCTCTTGTATGTTTGGGAGTTCGAGGAGCTCGGCAAAGACGAACACGCCGGGGGCAGAGGTGGCATCCTGGATGAGTTTTGCGGCTGCTGCGCCCTTGGCTGATTTGGATATGAGCAGAAACGGTTCGAGGCTGGCCATGATGGGTGTTTGGGACCAAGGCGTCGGTTGATTGGCTCCTCCCCTTCTCAGACCCACGCATCCTGGGGCCTCGGATTTTTTGTATTTATACTCGGGGCATCGCAACCGCGTTCACCACGCAGCCATGTCTGTGGACGATCTCACAGCCAGCGACGTCGACCAGGCCATCCGCGTGCACGTCTCGCCCGCCCAGGCGTCCTATTTTGCAGGCGAGCAGTTCGCCGTCACGATCACCTTCACCAACACCCGCACGCCAGAGTCGCCCAAGGTCAGGAACGCGCACAGACGAGGCGTCCATTCCATCAGCTCGGCACCCCTCGCACGACCGCCCACCTCCCCAGGCGTACCCCGTCCGACCGCCGTTGCGTCCCCCCTTGTCCACAATGCCCGCGACATACCTGCGCGGAAGAAGCTGATCGGCCAGGTGCCCAGCAAGACGGACATGTCGCTCGTCCTGGAGCAAAAGCGCCAATCTCTCCTCGAAAAGTCGAGGTCCCTCTCCATCGACATTCCCGCCGATCTATTCCCCAAGGCGACCGACAGCGCCAACGAGAGCGCGTCGCGATACGTGCGTGCCTACAGCGAGTTCTCGGACGCAGGTGCGTGGTGTGCGTACCCTATCCGCCCGCTCACGCCGAATTCAAGGACTTTCGACGACCGTGACCCCGCTCACGCGCAGCCCCGACTTTCAGCTGCCCCCGCACCACCCCCACGCGCGCAAGCAGTCCGTGACGGACGTGCACATCCACATCAACGAGGTGCAGCAGCCCTCGCCCCAGCTGCCGCCCTCGTCCGGCCTGACCAGCTCGTCCGGATCCACCTTTTCCCTCGCCCTCGACCCGATAGCAGAGACCCCTACGACGCCCTACCCAGGAACGCCCCTTCCAAGGTCCCCGTCCCTGACGGACTCGCTCGACCAACGCTCGGCCAAGACCACGCCCCACGCATACCCTCCCCGTGTTGCCCAACCCCGCCAGCTCGGCCTCGGACACGGCCCTCCACCCGCCGTGGCCCAGTCGAAAACCGCGCCCTTGGCACGCAATGGCACGCTCGTGGGCTCCAACTCGGAGCTAATCCTCTACTCGTACGCACAGCTCCTAGGCACGGTCTCCATCACCCCCCTCCCAGGCGTTGCCATGATCCCGGATCAAGCGCAGACGTTGGCCGCACTCCGACTAGGGCTCTCGAAACGCACGGTCGTCGGCGGTGGGAGCATGGACATCACGTCGCATCAGCGCATGCAGGAACGCAGGCGTTCGCATAGCCGGTCGGCGTCGTTGACGAGCAGTTTCTTGTCGCTGTTGTCGCCGTCGACCCCTTTGCCGTCGTCTCAGTCGTGGGCACCGGGACGTTCTCGCACGCCCTCGGTGTCGTCGGCGCCGTCTGAGATGCCCGCGAGCGGGCAGAACGGGGTCGGTCTCGGGCTGATCGACGGAGGGACGGAGGAGGACGTCGACCCTGACGCGCCACTTCCCACATTCGACGTGCAGCCCGCTATGCTTGCCGTAGACCTGATGCTCGGCCCGGGCGAATCTCGTACATGTGAGCGATCTCTCCATTCACTATGCGTACTCTAACGATGGCGCGTCAAAGACACGTACACGGTGTTACTACCGGACAATCTACCGCCTACGTTCCGCGGCCGGGCGCTCAAGTTCTCGTACGAACTGGTGATAGGCACCTGCCGTGCCAGCGCGTCTGCGATGAGGTCATCGAGTAGTCTTGGGCCCACGGGTGCAAACGGCATCAGTCGCGTGATGAAGGTTCCGATACGCGTGTACAATCACGTCGCGGGTAAGGTCTGCGCAGGAATGTGTCGTCTGCCTCGCTCATCACGTCCCACAGTCGGCAAGGTGCCGAGACCGTACGACCTGCTGTGGCCTGTGGGAAAGCGCGTTCTCTCCGTGGAGACAGCACCCAAGGTGGTGGAGGGCGTCACCATGCAATGTGCCTGCGAGCGTGGAACGCCGAGTTTAGCTAATGGTAGATCGCGTTCTTTGGATGATCTCCGAGCGTACGGGCAACGGTTGCTGTCCACGTTCCCAGACCCTGACGTAACAGGACCTGGCCGCATCAAGGTGCCACCGGAGGGAATATCGCCAGTGCAAGCCGAGTTTGAACGAGGGCATGAGGGCGGTTTGACGGGGTGCAGGGAAGCGGTGGAGATTCTGACACGTAACCCAAAGAAGGGTGAGTGGCCGTTTCGCGTTGGGCGCAGATCGGACGGTTGAACGAGCGCTCAGTGTCGTACGACGTGAACAAGGACGGGGTCAAGGTGGCGGTGCTCACTTTCACTAAATCTGCATATCGGCTTGGCGAGACGGTGTTGGGGGTGGTGGAGCTGAACGAGCGCCAGGGTCGGTCGCGAGTGTTGTCTGTGCGTCATGGGCCACCAACTGTCGAGTCTGGCTGATGGTTTGTCCCAGCTGTCTGCGATGCTCGAGTCTCAGGAGACGCTCCCGTGCCAGATAGCGTCTGGGGGCCATCTCCGGCATATGCGGCGAGTGCACGCAGAACACCACGCTTCGCTCGTGTCTTCGGTGCTTCGCACGACGTTCTCGCTGGATATACCCTCGGATGGCAGTCCGGCCTTCCAAGTCGAGCTGGGTGAAACAGGTCAGAAAGGGCCGGGCGCTGCCGGAGGACTGCTCTGGCGGGTCCGATTGTCCTTGTTGGTCGCGGTGGCTGCGGCGACATCAGAGGTCAGCGCGGACGGTGTCCGGCTCAAGCATATGGCCCGGGATGGGCCCGGGGGGGAGTGGGGGACGCCATACAAGGCGTGTGCGTCCATTGCGCCGAAAGAACGACCCCAGGGGGACGGACACGCGACGCGGGCGTCGAGCACGTGGAGAGAGTTCTTTGTGAGCTCGTTCCTGGGGACGGGCGAGCGGGAGTACCACGACGGGGACGAGGCGGAGGACGAGGGGACGGGGGGTGACCCGGAGGAGGGGTGGCGGGATGTGCGGGTGGAGACGGTGGAGTGTGAGGTGCCGATCAGGGTGTGTGCTGGGAATACGGCGTTCAGGGCGATGGAGGTCGTGTTTGAGGTCTGATAGGATAGTAGTAGTGTGATGTGGTCAGGTGGTCTGAACGAAATCTTAAACACCACCCAACACCTCCTCGTCCCTCTGCCCCGCCATGCTCCCCTTTAGCCCCACGTCCCGGAGCTCCTCCTTCTCTCCCTCCGCCATGCGCGAGTCCCACTTCCCCTCCACCTTCGAGGACGACGAGTCAGAGGACCTCTCCGACACCTACGACGACCGCTACATCCCCCCTTCCCTTTCCCTTCGTGGCCGCTCCTACGCCCCCGATCTCACTCGCAGCAGGTCCCAGTCCCTCGCTGCCACCACTCGTCCCGGTTCCATGGCCAGCCCCTTCCAGAACCACGCCCTCTGGTCCGACGTGTCCTCCCTGCACACAAACCCTCTCAACATCCCCGGCTCGCGCTACGCAGACGTTAAACCGCCTGGCAGCAGCCGGTATGCTTCAGTTGGAACTCTCGCCAGATCACCCTTGAGTGACCCCGTTGATTCCCACATTGGCCCCGCCAATGGCTATTCCAACAGGCAGTCCATCATCGATCCCTCCAACATGAGCCCCTTCGTCCGCGACGTCGGTCAGATCCTCCTCGATGATGGCTCCGCCCTCCGCCAGCTCTGGGCCGGCATGAACCCCCCCAGGGACGAGAACGGCGGCGGCGGCAGTGGCACAACCAGTCGTCGGCATAGCGTCTCTGTCGTCCAGCCTCGGAGACCCGTCGTTGGCTTCAGTGCCCCGGGGGACCACGACGAGTCCTCTCGCTCACACGTCTTCCACGCCCAGACATTTGGCGGCCGTGGCGGCCTCATGCTGTCCGACGACGACCTCGCCGCAGATCTTGGCTCCCTCGCCATCAACGATGGCCCGGGCCCATCCTCGTCCACCCACCCCCCCAGCCAGCCCTCCTCCCTTCCCATATACGCTCCCATGTCCCGCAGCCCCCCCGCCTCCGATCGTCTCTCCCCCTACAAGTCCATGAACCTCAACATCCCCAGCGGCACCTCCTTTGCGTCCAGGGGCCAGCACTTTGGCTCCCCCAGCGACAGCGGCCTCTCCGCCGGCGGAAGCCCTCCTCACTCCCACTTTGAACAGCAGCTCATCGACGCCAAGGCGCAGTACCTCGGCAGCGGCAACGGCACCACCCCCCAGCAGCAGTCGCTCACGGCCCGCTTCATCCCCGGACAGGGCATCCAGTACATCCCCTCCCACGGCAACGGTGCGTCCACGTTCAGCCGCGCAGGGTCGACCACGATGCCCTCCCCGCTCTCGCCCACCAGCGGACGTCCCATCCAGCCGCAGCAACCGCCGTTCTATCCGCAGCAGATTCAGCGGCGCACCTCGGACGCGGCCCAGCCCAACATCAACGACCTCGGCAAGGGTGTGCCGCTCTCGTCCGTCCCCGCGTCGTGGCCGCTGTACATCGTCGAGTTCAAGGCGGGCCGCACGGACCTGTTTTACCTCACCAATCTCAGTCTGGACATCCGCGTGGGCGACCTCGTCATCGTGGAGGCCGATCGGGGCAAGGACTTGGGAAAAGTCGTCAACGACACCATCACCCTCGAGGAGGTCGAGGCGTTCCAGCGGGAGCAAAAGGAGCGCGTGGGTTACGGCGACAGCGGACCGCTCAGTCCTGGCGGTCAGCAGGGCTCGAAGAAGGAGATCAACCCCAAGATGATTTACGGCAAAGCGCAGCCTCAGGATACACAGTACGTCGCCGCGACGCGCGTGTCACGCTTGGGGTTCTCACTCACGTCGTATCTGCAGACATCTCGTTACCAAGATACAGGACGAAATGAAGGCACTCCAGTTGTGTCAGAGCAAAGTACGACAAAAGAAACTGCCGATGGAAGTCATAGATGCAGAATATCAATGGTGCGTGGCCCATCTCTCTGACGTCTGGCTGTCGCTCACGACGTGCAGGGACCGACGAAAACTGACCTTTTACTTTGTTGCGGAAAAACGCATCGATTTCCGAGAACTTGTGCGAGAATTGTTCCGGTGCGCCTTCACACGTTCCGCCTCGGAGCGATCTCATGTCTCATCGTGTGTACAGCCTGTATAAAACCCGGATCTGGATGGCATCTCTTCAGGGCCCTGGTGGGTACGAGCAGTAGCACGCGTGTGCGTCGTCGCACGTTGTCCCACACGCTCGACTCCTATGGTAAAACTAAACAAACTGACGCGCGTCGCATGCTCCATCTTGACGCTTTTTTCTTTCAAGTCTCTTCACGTGTCTTTCCATCTAGATATGCACTCTTTCCTTCTTTTCCGTTCGTCATGTCCGTCGTGCTTCCTTGGATGCTATCTAGCCCAGCCTAGACCCCGTTGTAATTGTACCCCCACCCATATTTATCGTGGTCTCTTTCGTCTCTGATGTTCTTTGCTTACCCAGCGTTTCTCGTCTGCCCGTCGTCCCTTCATTCTTACCCCTGTCTCGATCACAACAGAAACGACCTTGTCGATGGGCTGGTTTTCACGGCGTTTGTATGATTACTGTACGCTACGTATATACTACCAATTCTTGGTGTGCGGAATGTGCGTTCCGCAAATGTAAATAAAGTAGGTTCAAGGTAAAACCGAACGGAAATGCTCGGATCACCTCGCGATGCGGGCGGTGTGGGGAAGGGCGTCGCGGTTTACGCCGATGCATTCGGACCTGCATCGGTCTCAGTTTCGGTTTCGGTCTCTGTCTCGGCGTCGGCATCTGCATCGGCGTCTGCATCGGCGCCGGCGTTGGTAATGGCAACTTTGCGTTCGGCGGTAACTGGAGGAAAGAGTAAGCCCTCACAAAACGCACGGGGAACAGGGGACAAGAAACGAAACGCGCCAACGCACCCCAAGGTCGACGGTCCATCGGACACTGCTGTTTCGACGCGGCGGTCCCGAGCCACTTGAGCAGACAGTGCATGTGAAAGATGTGGCTGCATTCGCCCCAGACTGTCCAATGTCGCGTGTCGCGTGGGCGTGGGGGCATCAGTGATCGGTAATCGGTCATCGGTATGGGTATGGGTATGTGGGTGACATGGGCGTGATGGACATGGGCGCACGCGCGCATCGGCGTCCCGTTGGCACGCCCCCCGTTCCTGTTCCCATACCCCCCCCTCCGAAGAGAGGGGTGGGAAAGCATGCGAGGTACCCGCAGCCCCAGCGCGGGAGAGAAAACGAGGGTCGGAAGACTCACTCAGCGGACAGTCGTCCCCCGGCATCTTGCACGACGGACAACACCCCTCGTACGGCACACGACAGATCCCGCAGACGTCGCCCTCGTCGTCGGCGTCGACGTTGCCCGTGTTCCAGCGCCATTGGGCGACGGCGCTCCAGTGTTTGATGTGGACTTTCATCGCGGTCGGGGGTGGGGCATGAGTAGCGTTTTCCGGATCGTACGGCGTGATGGCGATGTGTTTACGTTTGTGGACGCGTCCGTATCGGTTGCCACGTGACTGTCAGGATACATCCATTTCTGGGAGACGTCAAAGGGTATTTACACAAAGTACATGAACGTGGACAAACGCTACAATATACAATCGTCTTCCATTCGTTGCGTGCACAAATCCCGGATCTGCGCCGCACTCGACCGAGGCTCGAACACCACTCGAAACGGTTTCGCAACCAGGCTCACCGCGTCAGAAAATCCAAACGGATCGATGGGCATCTTGGGATCTTCCGATAGACGGAACGCCCAGAAGATGAGCGCAACGCTCGCAAAAATCGAGCAGTTCGCAATGTGCCGTCCGGGACAGATTCTGCCCAGGGCGGGAAGAAATCAGGATCGAGATCATACCAAGATCGTTGCAACATACCTCCGTCCAAACCCAAACGTAGCGAACCGGACGTCATCTCGTACCGTCCCCTCCGCAGTCAACCAACGCTGGGGGTCAAACTTCTCCGGGTTTGGAAATACGTCCGTATCGTTCGCGATCGCCCTGAAAATATACCGTTGCCCTTTAATGTAGTTCGGACGATCATACGAATAGGTTACCAAAGATTCCCAATCACCGTCGCGCCTTCAGGAATCACGTAGTCTCGCCAGATGATATCTTTCGTGGCACGGTGTACGACTCCTGGTGAACTCGGCATGAATCGACCATATTATACAGCGGCGACATACACAGCGTACCTCCTATGTTCACCGGCCGCCATCTCGAAGTTTCAAGTATAAAGGCAGTAAGGTAAGGAAGCATCAAGTCCGCGAATGACGGTACTATAAACAATAATATCAGTCCATGGATCTGTGTTGAATCTATGATCTCACGTACATCTTTCCCGTCCAACAACCCTATCCAATTCCTCGTGAACTCTTGCTTGAGCTTCCGGGTGTAAGGCGGCTGCCATTACCACGATGGTAATCGCAGAGGCAGTCTGCACATGTCAATACACAACAAATCGATGTCTACTGTACTCCAACTCACCGTTTCTGCACCCGCACCAAACATCGCACCAGTTAAGTACGCCATCTCCTTGTCGTCAAGCTGATACTCTTTCTGGTTCTCGATAAGAAATTTCGCAAAGCACGCCCGTGCTGTGCCCCCTGCCTGATTTGATACGGGTGAGTTCCTCGATCCATGACTACCACGCATAATTACCATTTGTTTCCGCACGATGTTCAACTGTCCTTCGAACAGTGCGAGTTCCTCTTGGTGCCATTTTCTCAATTCGGTGAGATATCCGGGTACATACCGTAGGATAGGATATGTATCCACGAGATATGCCCCGGGGGCTAAGACTTGTCCCAGCCGCATGAGACAACGGTTGATAGCTACGACATCAGGATCGCTGTACGAGGTCGGCGTGTCCTTGCCGTAGATGATTCCCATCACCACGGACGCTGCGAATCTGATGGGCGATTTAGGAAGATCCTTCATGTTGTGGCCGTCACACATACTGCCTGGCATGCATCTGATGGGATTTAGAATCATCGAGGATATCGAGCAACATGTTTTTCGCGTGCCGAAGCTGAATAGGCTCGTATGTTTTCATCACCTTGGGTTGCATGATGACATGCAGGACTCTACGTCAATTACCAACGTCAGAAACAGTAATAAAATGTAAACGCAAGAAGGATCACCTCCGGAGCCGACGGTGCCGATTGCCACTTCTCGACGTGATTACTCTCATCCCACCAGAGAGAATCTCCCCCGCTGCAATCAAGCGGGGCCGGTCAGCGACGGATGCACCTCCCTGCTCCATGATTTCCATGGCTGCTTGATATCGTCCGATGATCACAAAGAGCCTCGGTCCATGTCTCAGCGAAAAGACAGGCCCGTATTCCTTTGTCAGCTTTGCAAGTTGATAAGGCGCACTGCGAGACTGCCATCGGTTGACGTTTTACACCACACATGAAGCAACGTAGTTACCGAGACTTGGGGAATGGTGTCCCGAACAGCCAGTGTCCAGAGGGACCTGGGGGGATAGGCAATCCATTCCATGGGCCGACGATGTACTGGATGTATACCCAATAACCGACGAGAAAGGTAGCGACACACGTCAGCGATAAGGCGACCCAACCTAGGTCGAGTAGTCTGAGAGGCATGGAAAAAGGAGGGGGGGATGCCGACCTCGAGTACAATCGGTTAAATTACCTTTAAATGATCTCCCAGTGCCAAATCATGATTCGTGAGGCTAGCAGTTGCGCCCGTGTGACGTTAATACCGATGAGCACGGAAATTAAGAAGAGTCGTGTGTTGCGCGAAAATCGGGAGATGGCAAGTGCCCCACAGCCCTTGGAGAAAGTCTGTTGGTCTGGGCGTCAGTTGCAACTACGTCCGGTCCTGCGCCACGTCGCAATTTTGCATGGCTGACCTCGAGTCGGCTTTCCGAGTGATACTGAACGTGCTTGAGGGCACCCACCCCCTAACTGGATTAGAGCGTCCACCCAACGACATTAGGTGAGAGAAGGCATGTCACCTCGGTTTATTCCGGCAGTCGATTGACAGCACGAAAAACAAATATTTTTGCTAAAAGGGGTCCCAGGTTAGAAACCTCCGAGTATATCGGATGGGGATATCTCCACCGTTTTCGTGCCGTTGGTAGTCACAATAGTCGTTGTGATGCAGAGTTTCGATTTCAGCATCCATGCCTGCCATGATCAGTATGATGACGATTGGACAACGATGTTTACTTGGCCATCAACGGTAGTGATATCATCAGGTAAACAAACACTACTTCGGGTGAAATTACATAATAGTATGATCAGTCCATCTGACCTCCAAGTAGAGTCTGGGTAGCCCCACCATTCCTTGAACACCACTGACAACGTCAGTAGCCCTTCTGCGTGCGACTCGCGTTCGAGTGAACACGCGCTGCTCCCAGTTGAACGTGGCGACCGTTCGTCGAACCTGAATTCGACTGGACGCTGCCAGTGGCAGAGTAGTGTCGAACATGCGTCGCGAGCCGCAGAAATGCATTACAATTCGACTCTACTTGCATGGCACGCCCTCTATGCCATGATAGGACTGGTACACACGCCATCTATCAAGATACCCAAGCGCCCTTTCAGAGTTCCCGTTTTCCGTATGGTGGCTAGACTACTCCCTGGATCCCCTCGTCGAGTTACACTTGCATTATTCGGCCTGGTATCTTCAGTCTTCAGCCACGTGAATCGCTGCGGCTCACGATCGAGCCGTAAAGTTGCAATCTCTCCTGTATGGTATCAGAGGCTTGCAACGGAATCCTTATCTGTGGGTATCTCGCTGAGCAAGCGGAAGAAACAGGTCTAGTGCCTCTTCGCACTTATTCATCCCTGGTATGAGAGCCCAGTAATTCAGATTGAGTATACTATGCTCAGTCAAGTAAGAGTGGTGGAGAAAACAGAACTGTAAATATCATCTCCGACTTAGTCCATAACATTTCGATCAATCGGAAGTGCATGCTTTCGTACACCAAAAGGACGAAAGCGTCCGCATACAAAAGTTACAGCACGTATTCGTCGTCTACTTCGGCGCACAATTGCCTGATCTGCGCCTCACTCGATCGAGGCTCAAATATCACTCGAAACGGCTCCGCAATCTGGTTCACCGTATCGGAAAAATTGAACGAATCGATCGGCGCGTCAGGATCTTCGGATACACGGAATGCCCAAAAAATGAGGGCAGCATTCGCGAAAATCGAGCGATTTGCGACGTGCTGTCCGGGACAGATTCTGCATAGGGCAAGATAGTATCATGGTTAGGAGGATATCATTGCAACATACCGCCGTCCGAACCCATATGTACAAAACCGAAGGTCTTCTCTCAGCGTCCCTTCTGCTGTCAACCAACGTTGTGGGTCAAACCTCTCAGGGTTTGGAAATATGTCAGGATCATTCGCAATCGCCCTAGAATGTGTATTATTGCCTGTTGTCCGTGCACTAGATCTTTTATGAGCAATTACCAATGATTCCCGATAACCGTCGTGCCCGCAGGGATCACGTAATTTTTCCAGACAATGTCTTGCGTTGCGCGGTGGGCGATCCCTGATTGATGCAGTATGGATCTAGCATGACGCACAGCGGTGAAACATGTAGCGTACCTCCGACGGTCACTGGCCGCCACCTCAAACTCTCGAGTGTGAAAGCAGTAACTAGAGGGAGAATTTGTTGGTCTGCGAATGAAGGTACTATGGGTTATGTTTTCAGGTTATGGATCAACACCAAATGTACTGTTACACGTACATCTTTCCCGTCCAACGACCTTATCTAGTTCCTCGTGCACTTTTGCCTGAGCTTCCGGGTATAGGGCGGCTGCCATTATCATGATGGTAATCGCACAGGCAGTCTGCACATGTCAATACACAGCAAATCGATGTCTGCTGCGCTTCAACTCACCGTTTCTGCACCCGCACCAAACATCGCACCAGCTACGTACGCCATCTCCTTGTCGTCAAACTGATACTCTTTCTGGTTCTCGATAAGAAATTTGGCAAAGCACGCCCGTGCTGTGCCCTCCGCCTGTTTTGACACGAGTGAGCTCCTCGATCAATGATTACCACGCATAGTTACCATTTTTTTCCGCACGATGTTCAACTGTCCTTCGAACAGTGCGAGTTCCTCTTGATGCCATTTTCTCAGCTGGGTGAGATACCCGGGCACATACCGTAGGATAGGATATGTATCCACGAGATATGCCCCAGGGAGCACAGCTTGTCCAAATCGTTTGAGACAGCGGTTGACGATAACGACTTCGGGATCACTGTACGAAGTTGGTGTGACCTTTCCGTATGTGATTCCCATGACCACGGATGCCGCGTATCTGATGGACAACTCAGGATAATCTTTTAAGCTGTGGATATGTACATACCGTCTGGCATGCATCTGATGGCGTTCAGGATCATCAAGTATATCAAGCAATACATTCTTTGCATGACGAAACTGAAGTGGTTCATATGTTTCCGCCACCTTGGGTTGCATCATAGCATGCAGTGCTCTGTCCATCACGAGCAGGATTAAAAATATAGAACAAGATAAAAGCGTGGATTAAAAATAATCACCTCCGGATTCTACGCAGTCGATCCCCGCTTCTTGATGAGACTACTCTCATACCCCCACAAAGTGTCTCCGCAGCGGCAATCAGGCGGGGCCTATCAGCAACGGATGCGCCTTCCTTCTCCATGATCTCCATCGCTGCCTGATATCGCCCAATAACCACAAAGAGCCTCGGTCCGTGCTTCAGCGAGAACACTGGCCCATACTCCTTCGTCCACTCTGCAAGTTTGAATGGCGCTCTGTGGAGTTTACGTGAGTCGCGGTGCCGTTGCTTGATACCCATGAAGGAATCCAGTTACCGAGACCTGGGGAAGGGTGTCCCAAATAGCCAATGCCCAGAAGGACCTGGTGGGATAGGTAACCCCTTGCGCGGACCAACGATGCACTGGGCGTATACCCAACCACCCAGTAGGATGGTAGTGATACACACCAATGACAAGGAAATCCAACCTGAATCGAGGAATGGCATAATACAGGAAGTGGAAGGGAAGTCGTTGCACCCAGACGGTAGGCGGAACCAGTTAATATAAGTTAGCTCCCAGACGGCCATTTGACGGCAACCAGAAGATTACCCGCATCTGGCCATACTTTTGATTTGTGGTGACGTTATCATTGATGCATCTACTAAGCAGTAATGTATCTGTAATGCGAAAGACTTACACGCCGTGTCCGTCCGTCGCGTTCCCAACTCAATCCCTCGGGAAGTAACATCGTCAACCACAACTATTGGATATCTACCAACCGGGCACCCACTGGCATCTGCCGAGGTTGTCTATGTCAGGACCGCCTTCTTGCTGGCCGTCGTCCAATCACAGCTCTCAAACGGCCGCGGTGGCTCATCAAACGACACTGCCTCCTGGATAGAGCTTGTGACTTGATGACAGCTATGTAAGGGTCGTTCTGAGAGCTGAAAGTGGTTGAACTGCCATGGACCAATGACTAATGGGGCTGGGCGCTTGAGGGCTGAGGTTCAACATCGCTACAGTCAACTCCCACATAACACATCCCTTCGGGAAAAGTCCAAGGGTGTGTATTGTGAGGGAGTATGGGTTATGGGAGAGATCAGACAGTGACTCAAAGCGAATCGGGGCATCGGAAATAGTATGCGTTATGAGGGAGTCAACTGTAGCACGGAATGAAGGACCGTACACATGTGAAAAGCGAGACGCAGGCGCCCTCGTGGCAATGCTGATACAGAGTTAGAAATTGCAATCGTAGGGAACTGAGCGGAGAATGAAGTGAGGCGATGTTGGACTAGGCGGCGGCGAGTCGGACAGAGGTCAGACGAGACGGATGGCAGGAGACGGCTGCTAGTCCCCTATACTACCCATGCTCTTAAGTACTATCCTAATGAATTGTACTTTGTAATCTATGGGTTAGATTACCTCCCAGCATCGGCCGTGTGTGGGTTGCACGTGACTTATTTAGGTGTGGTCGATTCACAGCAGTTCCCGCCGAGGTCGAGGAAAATATGCACGAAAGTCGAAAGACTCTGACACAAGATTTACTGTCCTCTGCTCCAACTTGGCATTTTAATCTGTGGCTGGTCATGGCGTCTTCAAAGAAACGACGACGTTCGCGAAGGGCTTGCGGTCGCATCTCACATTACTATTTTTTGCGCGCCTTTCTGGAACTCAGATACTTCTGGTGTCCAATTACACACCTAGAACATTGTCAGGAACTCCCTAGGAGACTAGAAGGTGCGAAGTATGGATGTAAGTACGCACTAATGACTCGAGTATGTCAACATGTCCCATCAGATAAACTCCTTCAAGGGGCTCGGGCACGGATGACGGTCACTCATCTACCTATTAACTCCACTCCAAGTGACTTAGAGTGGATACACGTGGTCGGAGTGACAAGAGTTCTATCGTCATTTTATCGGCGTTGTGTGTTCTGGAAATTACGAGATAGTGATCTAGTTTTTCGTTGTCGAGCGCTGCCCAGGCCGGCTTCGATTTCCCCCCTAACCCATGCGCACGGCAAAGTTTTGCGGGGTGGTCGTAGGTGTGACGCAGTACGGTTTCATAAACCTATTCCTGTCACCGAGTTCCTTAAATCAGGGATCGTCGGTCATCCGAGTCCAAGCCCAGATCCAGGAACCACAATCACCCCGGGGAGGTCATCCTCGCCCCAGATTAGTCAATCCCGTCAATCAGTTTTTTCAATCATACCCTAGTTGTAGGGAGCACGAAGCAAATGGGTGGAATGCGAAGATTAGGACGCGTGTTCTGCTGGAAGCGGGAGCTATCCACCGCACTACCACATTCGTGGCACGGGTGTTCATTAGTGATCCACGGTATCATCCTGGAAACTGAAGCCAGTACATCGCGCTGCCCAGGTCCGTCCGCCTTGTGCAAGATTTTCTCTGTCGTGACATACTGGAGTGCGTCAACTTGTTCCACCAGATGAGCACTACATTCGAGCTCGAGCATGGAGACAACCTCTGCCAAGTGGTTTGGTGAGGACTTGGAGTGAGTGGATGTACGGCCGTATCATTTCATTTCTATCGTTATGGCGCGTTTTCAATGTCACGATTCGTTTTCTTGTTACCGAGCACCAAGGCTTTCTAATCCATTATTCTCCTAACGGGATGGATTGGACTCGTCTCGCGTTTGCATCTCAGGAATTTCAACATATTATGATCTTGAGGGGGTTTTGATGCAACAAGTCCACAAAACGATCCTGTATGTTGAAAGGGATCAAAATGTGGAATAATCACCCTCGTACGGCGTCGTACCTGGTGGTGAGCGAAAAAATAGAGGGTGTTGAACCGTGACCTGATCGTGTGACTGGCAGGCCATCTCCATGGCTATTGAATTTGTGATCGTGCCTGTGGCAAGACGACGACTTGCCAAAGGAATATAGCTATCTAGCAAGAAAGATGTCCGAGTCTTAGGCTGATCCACGTCATAAGCATGTTCAAGTTGACGCGTCGATTCGATCTCCGCACATCCATGTCGCGCCAACAAAACGCGCGTGCGACACGAGCATCATGAATACAAAAAGTGAATATTAGTAAATAATGCTCTAGCACGCTAACTCTCACCCTCTAACTTATTAGAGTTGTCATCATCGATCAGATCCCGCGTGTCTATACCGGACTTGTTCAAGGAAGACGTGAGCCAGACAGGGCCACTAGTACTGGCCATCACTGAAACAGCAGAAGCGTAATAGGGGCATTTAATCCTATGATGACCATGATAAAAAGAATTATAAGTAGATTATAAGCCATTATAAGACCATCACAAGTTACACTGTAATACCATAGCATGGTCTGCATGTTTCAGTGATGTGCTGCTCTTCGGAGTCCTCGACAACAGTATGCTACCGGAAAGATTCTTCTCCAAACGGTAACAAAGGAGGTCCACTTTCTGAAACAACTTGAACTCAGCCTTCCCCGGATGATATCTCAGATCCGGACGACTGAACATCTGCGGTGGCCTGCTGCAGGGAAACTGAGCCCTAGACACCATCTCCAACTCGGTCACTTGGGTATGCTGAATCGTAGGGAAATATGTAATTTCGTGCACCAAGGAACGCGGATAAGGACAGAATTTACAGTAAAGTTACAACATATAATCGTCATCCACTTCTGTGCACAACTGCCTAATCTGAGCCTCACTCGACCGAGACTCAAATATCGCCCGAAACGGTTCCGCAATCTGGTTCTGTGCATCAGAGAAATTGAACGAATCGATGAGCGCATCAGGATCTTCAGATACACGGAATGCCCAAAAAATCAACGCAGCATTTATGAAAACCGAGCGGTTTGCAATGTGTTGTCCAGGACAGATTCTGCATCGAGTGAGATAGAATCATGGTCGGGTTCAGGTCAATGTCGTTATAACCTACCTTCGTCCGAATCCAAACGTACAGAATCGGAGATCATCTCGCAGCGTCCCTTCCGCCGTCAACCAACGTTGCGGGTCAAACTTCTCAGGGTTTGGAAACACATCTGGATCGTTTGCGATCGCCCTAGAATCTATATTACCGCCTGTTCATGTATCAGATTTTTATGAGCATTTACCAATGATTTCCAATAACTGTCGCGCCTGCGGGGATCACGTAGTCTTTCCAGACAATGTCTCTTGTCGTACGATGAGGCACTCCTTGTTGACTCGGAATGAGTCTATCGTGGTGCACAGTGGTCATACTTGCAGCGTACCTCCGACGCTCACTGGTCGCCACCTCGAACTCTCGAGCATGAAAGCAGTGACTAGAGGGAGCGCCTCTTGGTCCGCAAACGAAGGCACTATGCGAAGTGACATCAGTACCAGCTCATGGATCAACATGCCAAATGCATGTTTCACGCACGTCTTTTCTGTCCGACAACCCTATCTAACTCTTCGTGCACTCTTGCTTGAGCTTCCGGGTGCAGGGCAGCTGCCATTATCATGACTGTAATCGCAGAGGCAGTCTGCACTTGTCAGTTCGGATGATGCATTCAATAGGTGAGGCATTTGAGCTCACCGTCTCTGCACCCGCGCCGAACATGGCACCAGCTACATACGCCATCTCCTTATCACCAAACTGGTGCTCTCGCTGGTTTTCAATAAGAAATTTGGCAAAGCACGGTCGTGCTGTGCCCTCCGCCTGTTTTGATAACCAATGAGTCCCTCGATCTGTGGTGGTCACGCATAATTACCATTTGTTTTCGCACGATATTCAACTGTCCATCGAAAAGTGCGAGCTCCTCTTGGTGCCACTTTTTCAATTGGGTGAGATATCCAGGCATATACTGTAGGATGGGATATGTATCCACGAGGTATGTCCTAGGGAGTGCGGCTTGTCCAAAACGCTTGAGACAGAGGTTGACGGCAATGACCTCTGGATCACTGTATGAAGTCGGTGTGACCTTGCCATACGTAATTTCCATCACCACGGACGCCGCGAATCTGATGGGAAAAGTCAGGACAACTCGATATGTTCTGGGTATTATATATACCGCCTAGCGTGCATTTGATGGGACCCAGGATCGTCGACAATATCAAGTAATACGTTCTTTGCATGGCGAAACTGAATGGGCTCGTATGTTTCTGCCACCTTGAGTTGCATCATGGCGTGCATTGCTCTATGTCAATCACGAGTTGGGTTAGAAGTACAGAACAGAACAAAAAAGTGGGTCGAAAAATCACCTCCGGATTCTGCGTAGTCGGTCCCCGCTCCTTGTTGAGACTACTCTCATACCCCCAGAAAGTGTCTCGGCTGCTGCAATCAGGCGGGGTCTATCAGCAACGGATGCGCCTTCCTTTTCCAAGATCTCCATCGCTGCTTGATATCGCCCGATAACCACAAAGAGCCTCGGTCCGTATCTCAGCGAGAAGACTGGGCCGTACTCTTTCGTCCACTCTGCAAGTTTGAAAGGCGCGCTGGAGTTTACGTGAATACCGTTGCTTGACATCCATGAAGGAAAGTATCTACCGAGACTTAGGAAAGGGAGTTCCGAATAGCCAGTGTCCAGAAGGACCTGGCGGGATAGGCAACCCCTTGCGTGGACCGACGATGCGTTTGGCGTACACCCAACTGCCAAGTAGGATGACAGCAATGCACGCCAATGAGAAGGAAACCCAACCTGGATCGAGGAATGGCATGGCAAAGGAAGTTAGTGAGACCATGGCCGCACCTGGCAATTAATTTGATTACGGACGGGCGCAATGGCATCCAAAATACTAGCCGTATAGTAGTGGTGCTGAACTATGGTGACGTTATCGCTGATGCAGTTTCATCTGTATAGAACGGAAATTAAGGGTGGTACTTACTCAGGTCACCAGGTGCCCCGGGATTTTACAGCAGTGCTACCAACACAATCACCAAAGTTGGAAGCTGCAGTTCGCTTGCGCCCGTTGCGTGCTGAGTCGTCCATTCGTTCATGCAAAGTTTCGTGTCCGTCACATGGTGAGCATGACTGAAAGTACTGAACCGTGATTGTGCTCACTATTTCAAGTTGTTTCATGCGCAACGACACACGAGAACATGTTTCAAGTTGGGATGGGTACGTGGACACAATACATCGCATGCAATCTCCATCATGAGTATCGCAGCGAACGCGCCGGGAGTTACACGTCATACACTCTAGCAACCGGGGTGAACGCGAGCACTTGAGTCATGACATCAGCTCATCATCACCATATACATGTCAAGGACACTAGTGGTTGCTTGCCAACTTCATTGTTATAGCGACACTGGTTTACAAGCCCATAGTACCAAGTATTGATTGAACTGGATAGATCGCAAATGCAAAGTAGTAAGGAACGTCAAGAAATGTGACATTATATACGTGACAAGTATGTAGTATCATATAATGCAATGGTGTCCAGAATGGTATGTAAATTGGTACAGTACATAATGATTGGAGTCATAAGGTGCATGAATATATCCAAGAGAAAAAATGACATTCATCAGCTTGACCTGCAGCTGATCATGGATAGTATGGTTATTTCAAAAGGTGGCGTGGGGGAACGCAACGTCGATCAGAGAGGTAGCAAGCCTTCACTTGACCTTCAAGTTCCTAAGTTCCTTCTGTACATCTTTGATGTTTGAGCGATTCCACTCGCCTACCCAGTCTTGCCTCGGTCGCCCAAGGGGTGGTCTGTTGTCAGACAAACACGCGAGTTCGGTAGGCGTGACACGGACGGACTGAGTGCGTCTTCTCGTACGACAGCCAGGAGAGATTGTGGCGGGCCTGGGAACTGATTCAGAAGCGAATACGAGCTCAGCAGGAACATTTTCGCCGAGATGACGGGTAAGCTTGGCCATCCGCTTCCGACGAACTTCAGCAACGTCGGGTACCATAGGCGTGATAGGGGTGGGAGGGGAGGGCGTGCATGGGGTCGGGGGGAGCGACGATGTAACGCGGTCATCTGCGGGAGAGACCGGAACCGCATTAAGTTGGAGGTAGAGTTGGGGTACTCTTTCACCAGCGCGACGCCTACGAGTGGTAGATAGGCCGGGAGGGTCCAATGGAAGCGATTCTGAGCTTGGTACGCTCTGGGGGAGGGTCATAGATGATGCAGACAGAGAAGAATGATGCGACGAGGTTGTTGATGTGGTGCTGGGCGTCAAGGATAATGAACTGGACTGGTAGTGTGTAAAAATAGAGCCTTGGCGTTTCAACGCCTTAGAAGTGGTTTTCCCGAGAGGGAGCAACGCAAACGAAGTGTCGCTCTCCAACATATATGGTGTGGTTCCCAGAACCGCACCGAGTTTCCTCGTCGAGCGCATAAGACGCGAGCGCTGTTGCGAATTGAGGAAGTTAGTGGTAGGAGGGAGATGAGGATAGACGGTTAACGGTGAAGACATCTCAGACGCCTTGAGAGGGAAAAGAAAATGGGAAACGGTGCTGTTGCGAAGGAGGGGTGTAAAATAGTTGGGTGACCAGGGCCGGATATACGAAGCGATAAAACACAATTGCGAACCGTCATGACAATAAGTCCAACACTTGTCCCGCAAATGGAAATGTTACGTAACCTGATAACACAACAACGACACCCAAATTGAATCTCGTGCGGTGATGATCGATATCACTGACATTGTCCTAGACGTGGATGTCCACTCGAGGCTATGTCGAGACCACGGCAAACGAGCCGTGCTGCCAGTGCCACACGCGTGGTGCGCATGTCAGGTCTGAATTGCCACCAAGAGTCCACACTGGCTGCTCGGACATGATCCGAGATTCGATGTGCGCTGGTATAGACTGCACCATGACTCCACGAGCCAGCCATCATTAGACGCGGAGTTGAGTTTAAGCTCCATGAAATTTGTGATGGTGGCACTGCGACCGAGACTGCGCTGCCGTCGCCGCTTCTTCTGAGTGAGAGACACACTCAGGATCAAGGTGATAATGGCAGTCATCTAGCTAGCCCGGTTCCTATCCACAAGATTCGGCCTCCTCCATGAATCTCATGTACGTTGCTCCTGTTTACGTTTGCCAGGTTTATTAGGCTGCTGACCGCCCTAGTCTCACACACATTCCCATTTGTAATGACAGTTCAAACTACATCCCCCACTCGTGGGGTGATCAGCCATGGCTACCAGCCACCGCAGTGCGTGTCGTCTAGCGCGTTTTGGACGAGAAGAACTCAAACTTCGTGCAAACCATTAATCGCTTTAAAGTGAATACGATATCCCCCTTGGCACCCGGCCTGACACGCCACACGCGCCATGGCGTACGTACAGCACGGGAACCGCATTCTCGCTGCCTTAACAAGCTAGACCCGAAAAAGCTTGAACAGTTTTCAATCCGCAGCTTTCACGCTCTCTTTCTCTCGCCTGGGTCCCGACACTCTTTATAAGGACGCTTTCGCTTACAGGGCAAAGTGTCGTCATGTCCAGACGTCTTGATATCGCGCTACTGTCTGCGAGCGCATGCTTGTTCTTAGCACCCTTCGTTCTCGGCCTTGGTTCAAATTGCTCTGCACCGTTAACAACCGGTCTGGCCGCACCGGGGGACCCATACTGGCTGCAGAATATCAAACACCAGGGAACTTCTGCGTTCAATCCCGACACAACTTACCAAGTCTTTCGCAATGTGCAGGATTTCGGCGCCAAAGGTGATGGTGTGACCGACGACACTGCAGCCATCAAGTTCGACCTTTGGTTTTTGTTTCGTTTTCTTGGCTGAACCTGCTTGCCAGCGCTGCCATGTCCGAGGGAAGCCGTTGTGGTTACGGATGTCAATCGTCGACGTGAGCGCTGTCTGCCCAGAACCTCAATTTTACATACGAACAATTTCTAAGCCTGACACCTGCCATCGTATATTTCCCGCCTGGGTATGAGGTCTAATGCCGATACGATCGCTTGCTGAATAGCCTCCAGAAAATATCTGGTATCCTCCGCCATCAATACCTATTACTACACACAAATGATTGGTGATGCGAAAATGCCACCTACGCTCCTTGCCTCTTCGAATTTCACGGGCTTCGCTGTCATCGGTAAGCATTTCGGCATTCACATTGGCGATCTTTTGTTTATGACGTCCTGAAGATGCTGATCCATATGTACCCAACGGTGGTGGTGCGCAATGGTTTGTCAATCAAGACAACTTGTGAGTCAAATGATATGCATCATGATTGCATTGATTGCATCGACCCTCTGCTTCACAGTTATCACTCTGTGCGCAATCTGATCATCGATCTGCGTCGAGTGAATGCCACTGCACCAGCGATTGGTATCCATTGGCAAGTATCGCAGGCAACTTCTCTGATCAATGTCATCGTGGAAATGTCGCAAGAGAATGGTACGCAGCACCAAGGTATAGATTCCCCATGTTTTGAATCAATGTCTCATGAATTCACATTACATCCAAGGTCTTTTCATGGAGAATGGGAGGTGAGAGCAGGGATTATGGAACGCACTGAATTAATGCTTACTTCGCACTTTAGTGGTGGTTTTATGGGTGGTATGTAACTCAAGCTTCCCATAGTTCTGTGCTTAGAACTCGCTTTGTAGATATCGTTTTCAACGGAGGTATGTACCTTGTGATACAGAATTCACGTCAGTTAATCGTGGCAGGTAAAAATGGGATGGCTGTTGGTAACCAACAGTTCACTGTCCGGAATCTCACGGTTAATAACGCAGTTGTTGGTGGGTATATCATCTATAACTTTTCCACTGTCACTCTGACATTCCTTAAAGGGGTCAATGCTGCATGGAGTTGGGGTATCGGTTTAATCTTTGTCTCGCGTGTGATACTTGCTCACGGCTTGAACAGGCTGGACTTACCAGCGTGTTTCCATCAACAATTGTTCGGTATGCACAGGCATATTTCAGTTCTTCCGTTCGCTGACAATTCATTTCATTCATTCTTAGGTCGGCTTCAATGTCACAACTGGCGGTACAACCTCAGCAACTCAGGTACGTGTTTGCTTTCACGTTGTTTCTTCCTCCTACTGATAAATATCAAGACTGTTGGCTCTGAAGCTATCATCGACGTGTCAGTAGTGAATACCCCAGTTTTTGTCCAAACTACGACGGCCAGCAACGGCACGCTTGCGGGTTCCATTGTACTGAGCAATGTCCAGCTGTGCAACGTTCCAGTTGCAGTCGGAGTCAAAGGTGGTGAGGTAGTGCTCGAGGGGTCCACTGTCTCGATGGTCATCGAGTCCTGGGCCCAAGGTAACGTGTACATCGGAGATAATGGGCTACCTCGTTATACTCAAGGGTATATCCATTCACCACAAAAGCCATGGAACATCATCGACACGCAGGGGAATATCTTTGGTAAAGGGCATCCTCAGTATCCCGACTATTGCTTGGATCAGATTGTTAGTGTGAAGTCGTATGGTGCAGTTGGCGATGGTCACACGGATGATACTGCAGCCCTACAGAATATATTTGACATGGTATGCTTTGGAAGTTGTTGTTGCGCTAACGCTGAGCATGTTTCAATAGTTTGCCGGTTGTAAACTCATCTTCTTCGATGCCGGAACATACTATATCACGGATACCCTTTATATTCCTGCAGGTTCGCAAGTTGCGGGAGAGGCCTGGTCGGTCATCCTCGGCGGTGGCACTGAATTCCAGGACCAACACAACCCCAGAGTGATGGTACAAGCTGGTGCGCCTTATTCCAACGGGATCCTGGAAATTTCGGACATCATCTTCTCTACCGTCGCACCTGGTACGTTGTTCAAGACTACAACTTTAACCTTGGCTTAGTCTTCAAAGCGCCTGGTGCTATTCTCGTCGAGTGGAACGTAAATCAACCTTGGGATCAGCCAGGGGGTGCAGGGATGTGGGACACCTATTTCCGGTATGTCTGAGCACTAGGCCTTTGAATATTGTCTGACTCTTGTCCGAACTCAGTCTTGGTGGAGGTATGTGTCGAGAGATGACCAACGTGCAGACCTAATTTTCTTTTTTTGTTTTAGCTGCTGGCACGAAGCTACAGTTTGCAGAATGCCCTGCCGGCAATATCAGCCCCGAGTGTCAGGCTGCGTTCTTGGGCTTGCATCTGACTCAGGGGTCTAGTGCATATCTTGAGGTAAGCAATTTAACGACCTCGCCTTGTGGCGTTCTGTTGACTTCCTGTAGGGAACCTGGGTTTGGACTGCTGACCATGACCTCGAAGACCCCCAAAGTCGTCAAACGAGTATTTTCACTGGGCGCGGCATATTGTCAGAATCCTATGGGCCGGTATGGATGATCGGCACTGGTAAGTTGTTCAACCAGTCTGGGGATGAACCTATCGTTAATATTTGTATCAGCATGTGAGTGTGCTAAATTCCGAACCTCGGCAAAGTCTCATTTTTATAACTTTAGCCGAGCATTGCGCACTCTATCAGTACAATCTACATGGCGCGCAGAACCACTGGATTGGCTTTGCGCAATCCGAGACTGTAGGACTTTGTCTTCTACGTGCAAGCGTTTCCTTGATCATAACTAAACTAGCCGTACTATCAACCGGTCCCACCCGCCCCTGAACCCTACTCCATCAACTCGTACTACCATGACCCCGTATTCAATACTTCGGACCCTAAAGCGTGGGCCATGTGGGTGAAGCAGTCCTGGGACATTACGCTCTTTGGTAAGGTCGTTCGTTCGTTCAGGCTGAAGATCGTCTTACCGTTTTACTTAGGTGCTGGGTTCTACAGCTTCTTCCAGGTACAAACAAACAGCCTCGCACTTAGGTGACTTGATACTTATTTCTGGATTTAGAACTACACTCAGGGTTGTCTTGCAAACCACACCTGTCAAAACGGAATCTTCAACATTGACGACCAGTCGACGATCACGCTCTACAGTATCTCTACCGTCGGCACAACCTACCAGCTCTCGATCCAGGAAAAAGGTATCATTAACGAAGAGTACAATCGAGATGGATTCCAGGAGACTTTCACCGCATGGACCCGTTGATGATCCGATTGTCTCATCATGTCGGATGATCTACTTCCAGATAAACAGTAAGTTGTCACCATTTAATCGTGCTCCGAATCATTTAGGACGATGCCAGTTTCTTGTGAGATACCAACTCCGTCCTGTCTTTACTACTAGAACATGTACTGTATACCCTTCGTCACGTTACACACTCATTACAATAATAATATTGGCTAGAAAAGTCTTGTGTTATTTATGCATGTTCTGCCATCGTCTCATCACCTTCATGAACACGTTCCTTGGCGAGTAACTTACGTCTTCGACCGGGCGTCCGCAAAGAAAGGAAGTCATCCGTCCAGCAGCGCAATGCTGCAGGACTTGTCGCATATGGACCGCATCACCCAACTCCAGGATGAGATACAACGGGTGAGTAACGAACGCGCCTGCACCCGAACGAGAACGATTTGTTGACGAAACGTCCCCCACTTTTTTTCCCTTTGCCCCGTTCGTCACGTTCACCAAACATATGATGGACTCGTGCGCGGGTCCACTCTGTACGGACCATGAATACGTTTGGTCCGTACGGCCATGGACAGCTCCTGATGATTATGTCAAGCAGCATCGGCTACCTGACCTCCCGTTCAACCTTCCTTCAGGTCAGTCCCGAAATACCGATCACGAAAACGCGCAATCCGGACAAGTTTGATTCGCCAGAGGTCTTTGAAGGTGAGTCTACGTGCGTTGATGTTTCGTGTTCCGGATCCCATACCCGACCCTCGACCCTCGAGATTTGCTCCCTCGATCCATGTTTTCCTAACCACATCTATGTTCCATACCGCTTTACTGGTCCTGTGCTTGATCTGTTTCGTTTTCACCGTAACGCTATATTGCTCACTCGATTCGTTTCTACGTGGTTCTCTTGGCCACCCCTAGCGAACAAGCGGGAGCTCGTCGACGATCTGATCGTCAAAGCGAAACAGATCGAAGTGCTCATTCAATCCCTTCCTGTCCCAGAACCCGAGGAAACACAGGCAAGTCCAGGCTCCATTCCCCTTCCCCCCGCCTTCTTCCCTTTACCTACTATACGCCTTCTCCTCTGAGACATGCGCCTATCTCACGTTCATCTATGCAGGCACACCGCCTCGAAGCGCTCGAAACCGCCATGACGGAAGCAAACGAAGAATATGTCCGAGCAGTCGATCGCGCGAGTCCGTAACCGTTCCTCTTTTTTTTTTTTTTCGTCACGCTCGGCTGAGATTACCTCCCTTCCCCGCCCGCAGAGAGACTTCATCGACAATACTCAGAGCTCTTGCGCTCGCTGTTAGACAATGCAGACGTTGAGGTTGATTTGTCCTCAACGGTGGACTGAGGCCAACGTTGTGACATACATGCTTCGGCGTCGTTTTGGGGGAACGGTGTGCACGATATCATCCGTCGCATCCCCCCGTTGGACTCTTCGAGCGGGCGTTCCGGGCGAGGTTGCAGATCGTGACGCAAGTTTCACCTCGGTAGTCCAGACGTTTCCTATCGCATTTCGTCTACGCGTCCTAGAAACATGGACATGACGTCCTTTTTACAAGCCTGGTACAACCACATTGCATATCACCACGCAGAAGGTGGTGGCAAAGTCGTACTATCCTACATATCTGTATCACACGTCCCCATCTCCTGAACCTCATGCAACATAAATAAACTTGTTGATGTCGTCCTCGTCTCGCCTCAGATACTCTTGTTCCACCAACCCGTCGATCCGCTGCTTGATCACGCCTACCTCGGGAACAAAGTGGTTCTTGACCGCTTCGATCGTCTGCGTCTTGAGCGCCTCGTGCGTAAGCTCCTTCTTGGCTTTCATGATCCGCACGATCGCGGCGTCGAGGTAATGCTTGCGGTCCGAGTCGATGTGTGATTGTGTGCGTTTCGATTCCTCGGGCTGCAGGAGACGAGGCAACGAAACCAAAAAACATCAGAGGGCGTGCCCCAACTACAGGCGGGGAGATAGGAGACGAAACGACAGCGTACCGTATCCTTTGCCTGGATGGAGTTGATGTGGACCTTTGCCCGCGGGTCCGTGAAGTCGGCGTTGAAGCAGAACACGTCGTCTTCGTTGACGTCCCTCCCTACAGGTCGTTTCCGAAGGACCTTCTTATTCGCGCATGCCAGACTTTGAAGGGTCCGTTTGAGCTCGGACTCGTCTGGTTCGACGTCAGCTCTTGTTCACCCCGGCGTCGAAAAGGGATTCATGCCGCACCCATTCTGGTGGCCTCCCGAATAGCCTCATACCCAATCTCCGTCTCCTCGTTGAAGAGCAGTAATACCACAGCCTGATACAAACTGACAGTCAAGTCCTTGTTGCCAGCGATGAACTTTGCTCTGAGCGTCGCCGTACCGAGGGAGTGGTCCCACTCGAGTTTATGACCTTGATGCTTGGCCTTGTAGAAGGTAGTATACTGCAGGAGATCGTCGTGCATCTACGAATCCCGGTTTGTTAGGAGCAAAAAGAAAGGTGATGGGACACTATACCGAGATATGTAGATCGACGTCTTTCTTCCGCGTTGCGAACGGCCATACGCTCCGTTGGAGAACCATCACAGAAAGCTTTCGAGCACTGCTCATTTCCGGAAGACGATCGTGGAATTCCCTCAATACTTCCCTCGAGAGAGCAAGATCATTAAACATATGGTCGCCCTGCCCGAATTCGGGATCGTATCCTAGATGAAAGGCCATTAATTATCCCAGCTCTGACGGAGAAGACAACGGGGGCGAGGATGTAACAAAAGACGGCCACTCACTCTCCTTCAATATTCTTAGCACACCCTTCTCAAAGTCATCGGATGCACTCTTTTCGAGCAACAGCCTCTTTGCCAAGGCCCTCGTATAAAAGGTCCTGAACACGTCTTTATCGTCGGTGAACCTGAATAACACCAGCACTTTCTCCAACATAGACTCCCACTCCACGTCAGAGATATCCCGTTGCCCACGACGCATGAGTTTATCGAGATATCTGGCGATAAGTTCCGCAGGTTTGTTCCTACGAGCTTTGAAACCAGTGGTGAAGGCGTCGGTAAGCGCATACGAAAAGGAAGAATCGGGAGCCGAAGAGGAGATGAAGGAAGTTTGAAGTGCGTGATCTGCAAAGGTCTTGAAGGTGAGGATACGCTCGACCATGTCATCTTCGTGTTCCGTGTCTTTGACAATGTTCCCGACACTCGTCTACAGATCAGCACAAGCTTGTCAGAAGGCGCAAACGATGGGTAGATGTAAAGGTTCGCATTACCTGTATGTAGGACCTAAACTCTCTGCAAAGTATACTCAGGCTTTCGAGAGCCTCGAACTCTGCATAGATCGAACGGAGTTGATCCGTACTCTGTGCATTCATAAGTGGGGCGAGGGCTGCATCGCAGGTCAGATACCGGGGACGAGACGACACAGCGGAAGTACGCGCACCCCCATTGGCAAGCCAGTCCAATCTTGTCCCCATCAAACCCCGCCTGCACGCATGTACGACCTCCTTGACGGTCTCCCCAATGCCACCACAGACTGCTTCGGTTCTTTCCCGCTCCTCACTCATGCGCTGTATGACGTGAGCCAAGAACTGCTCTGCTCTGAGGCCGAGCTCGTCGATCTTGGTGCTTGCCTCGGAGGTGTAAAAAAACAGGGTTTTTTCGAGGACAAAGCGTTCGAATATGACAGCGTACATGTCATGGAGAAGAAGATGCGAGACAAGCTTCCGAATCATGTTACGGTTAGGGTGAGGCGACCTATAACGGGTGAACGGGCAAGAGTAAAAGCCAAGGAGCGGGAACTGACCTCCCGGTTCTCTCCCAATTCAGCCATTCCAAAACGCTTCCGCGAATGCAGTCTACCATGTGCCCGTCGTTTAGTATTTGCCGCTTGAAAGATGTAAAGGCGAGATCGCTAGGACAGGGTATATCAGCCATCTCAAGGGCACACAAAAGAAATCAAACGACAAACTGTATGTTTAGACGGTTCACATCCTTTTGGATAAAAGCACGGTCGAGATAAGACAGTAAAGACTGCAGAAGGGTCTGAAACGAGAAAGGTGGTGATCCATATTCCAAGATGCAGCCTAAACAAGTTGATTGAGACGTACCACCTCGCCCTCGAACCACTCGCAGACTTGGACGAACTGCCTCAGCCAATCCATGAGCTTGCCAGTGTCCCTCAAGGCTGCATCTTTAGAAGGCTCGAGTTCGCTCCGTAAACGGAGATTGCATTGGTCAATCTCCATGATGAGCATATTGTAGAGTTTCTCTCCCTGTCCCGGGATGCGAATCTGTGAACAACAGGTGGTGTAGATGGACTCGAACGACGCCGGTAACATCTCGGGTTGGGAACCCTTGGTAAGTAGGTGTCGCGTGCAATGTCTTAGGAGCGCGAAAGGGTCGGGAGATGCTTTACTTGGTGCCTTTGCTAAGGGGGTCGATGAGCACCTAGGAGTATTGTCCCTGACGGTGGACTCACGCGTTAGAATCTGAATTTGTATTCTGATGGGTCCGTTCCTCTCTACTGCTTTACCCTTGACGTCTCGCGACCTGTATGCAGAGCCAGGGTCAGAGTCATGATCCAAGCGTGGGGTCTTGTGTGGGTGAGATCCCAACCGCTCGTGATGATCAGCCGTGAGCTCGACGACGCTCGAGCAATGGGCGGTGAAGCCTTGGGACGTCTTTGGAAGCGAAAGAAGCTTGCCCAGTATGTCCGTCATTGCAGCGTGCTATGGCTCTATGGGGACCTTCAGTCAAGATGGCGTGCCACTACGTGAGATGGTGTTCAAGATTGAATCCGATTCCTTACTATCTCTCGCGCCGAGAACAGGGCTACAACGATGGATTGAAAGGAAGAACAAGGGAAACAGCAAGGAAACAGTGATGGAACGAAATGAGTACAGTAACTTAGGTTACACTTGGAGTGTTATGGTATAAAGAAAATAGACACATCATTCCGCAAAGAAAATATAGAATGCCCATTAATGCCCATTATCAACTATCTTGCAAACCAATCCCCCAGAAGTACTCAGGAAGACTATCGTCCGTGAGACACTTTGTGGCGAATCCTTTTACACCGGCGCTTCCAAGGAAAATTATACCAAAGAATCACCGAGATGTATTGGAAATGCGAGCAGAAAGAATTGAGCGGGGAGAGTGCGGCTTGCTCTCTTCGAACGGGGAACTGGACCTAATGGAGACGAGAAGGCGCGCCCATTGATATTTTAGCTTGATCAAAGCATGACTTCCCGAATCTGCGGATAAAGAGATCAGGACCTCGAAGCATAAGCGACGCAAGAGAAGCGATGCGTCAGCACGATGACGTCGGAGGGATGACTCACGTTTCTGCTGACAATGGCACTGTTGTACCATTCCAACGGAAACCGACAAATCGGCGGGGCAATTCCCCATATCCAAGCGACCGGACGAAATGGGGATTGGCAATAACGGCAGGGGCAAGATAGCAAGAATGGATCCGCAATTACGTGTTGAACCGAGTACCAAAGACGTACGGCAACAAATTGATCAGTTAGAGGTAAACGCACGATAAGAAACACAGGGGTATGGTTGCGTTTATTATCCATCGAGATCGAGCAAGGAAGGGAAAGCACAAGTTTGTGGCGACAACAATACGGGAGACGCGTCCGAGAGGGAAAGGTATGCGACGTCCCAGAGTAAACAGGGTTGCAATTTGACAGATGAAACAAAACAAATTAGATCAGCGCTGCGACTTCGAGATTGGATCGGAGAACGATGCTATGAAGCAAGTAATCGTCGGGAAAGAAATGAAAAGATGAGCGTACGGTTGAAAGAAATCAAGGCTGGGAAATGGGATAAAGTAAGATCGGGACTCACTCTATTGAGCAAGTCAATGGGCCGATATCAGAACGTTTCAGAAATTGTACGTACCTTCGACGGCAGCCATCACCACCCTTAGCATTGCTGTATCCGTTGCGGTTGTTACACTGGCAATAACTTAGAACCAATAAGCGAACTTGCATTCTTACGTACTGAATATATATCTCGCGCTCTTTAGAGCGGCCTGCTTTTTGTGCTAGTCGCGAGAAGCGTTTCCGAAAGTAATCGCGACCCGCTTTTGCGTCCCCCGGTTCACCCTCAAAGTCCTGAGAGTGACGTGAGTCGACGTTACTCTGTAACAAGTTGGGATCATACTGGGAAAAAGTTTTTAATATCTGAGTGAGTAATCTTCTTTCGGAATAAATCATCCTTGTTCAGGAATAATATCTGTCACCAGCTGGTTAGAATGGCGGTGTGGACATGGTTTGTATAGAATACCCACTATTGATGTCTGCTTAAACCACTGGGAATGACATATCGAATCCCAAATGGTCATCGCATCTTGCATTTGGTTCTTGGAGGAAAGTGAGCATCGAAAGCAACCAGAGAAAAATCACGTACAGCGTCCCGGTCCTCTACAAGACACTGGTCGTAACCACTAAGGCTGACTAGGAATAGTATACTAGTGACGTCTTGGAAACAATGTATCCACTTTCTTCTCTCGCTCTTCTGACCGCCGACATCGACCATGAGCATCTCATGATCCTTGAGCTGAAACGTAGTTTCAGTGATACCGATGGTTCGCGCTCGGCATTGGACGATGTCCTGTTCCGTTGGTTTGTACGTCTCTTCAAACAAGCGATCCAATTCTGGAAAGAAATAGGCCAAACTGGATGACGCTAAACATGCACAGTATGATTTGATGAAAGCAGGGGCTCACTTCTCCGGCAGGGCAGCTTCATTTCCTCGTTGGTAGGTTCTTTGAATGGCCTTATCCTCCCAAAGAACCCTAAGAGGTTCGTAATAGGTTCTCGAAAATGGTTGATAAGGCTGGGGATCGCGAGCGTTCATGATCGTCTCGACATGTGGCAAGCTATCCTCTGCGACTTCGAGGCCCATATCTTCCATGGCCTCCAGTACATAAGCCATGCCTGTTGTCAGATTGTTGAAAACGAGCTGCCGATAGTTTTCAATCTCCTCGGCAGAGAACGGAACCCGATGGATGAGTCGCATTTGCTGCGGAAATACCGGACGTGAGATTGTGGGGAAGGGAATTTGGGGGGAGGAGAGATACCTTGAGAATGGTCGATTTCCCCGAATCACCAGAGCCAAGCAAGAGAACCTAGGGGAGGGTTAGGAAAGATATCAGGAAGGGTCCACAGGCATGCAAGTACCAACCTTGACCTGAGTGGCCATCTTTGCCTTTGCCTAGGAACGAACGAAATCAGTAAAGGGGATGCAAGACAGGTGGGAGGGAGGGAAGAGAGACCGACCTCTCTCAGCATCTTTTCGGCTTCGCGATGCTTGCGCCTATCATCTTCGGAGACGTCTACGAGCCCGCTTGAAGAAAAACATACACCCATGACGGAGCGTGGTGAGAGGAAATTTACAGAGAAGAATCAAAGACGGAGCGCTAGGCCCCGAGGAGAGAATGCGACAGGAGTTGAGAGAAGCGAAGAGAGTATGATAACACTGGGAACGGAACGTTGAGACACGGGAAGAAAACGGGCAAAAGGTGGCAACGGACGAGAACGTTCGCGACAGTCTACACTGGGCTTGCACGCAGAACAAACCGAGCGGGAGGTCGTGGGTGGGACGACGGGTGGCGACCAGGAGAGTGGGTGGGCCAAGTAAACACCGGTCAACAGCCCGTAACCAACTGCGGCCCGATCGTACATCAATATCAGTGTCCAGCGGCTGACATTGGTACCGTCCCGCGCCTCGTTCCCTTGTACGACAACCACCCACGGGCGTCCGCGTCAAGCGCGATGATATCTTTGCTGAGAAAACGGTACATACTACGTTGCGTACCTGTCAAGGGGCCTTCGTAATTATGAGTACCTAAAATAGCCCAAACCGGCGGGCAAGGGAAAATCGGCAATGCGGGCTCCTTCAGCAGTTGGGCCAGCAGGATCAAGACTGGCTCTCAGGTTGCTCGCTCGAGCAAGCATTCCAGCGCGTTCAAACCCTCCATCACCGGAGCGATGTGACATGTATCAAATTCGATTGGCGTCTTGTTATCCACAGGCCGACACCTCAGCATGCGACCCTCCATCGGACCCCGAAGCTGGAACAACGGTCCGGCATAGCATAACAATCACGCGATTTCTGGCCCTGCAGCATATGCGCTGATTTGGTCTCATCTCTTGCAACATCCAAAAGGAATAAAGCCTCGTCGCTGACCGTCTCTTCCCCAACGCTGGCCGTGAAATCATTTGGGACCAATCCACCTCGTTCTCACGAGTCTCGTCTTACGACAGGCAGCGTGAAACTCGGGTTTAGACTGTTCAGGTCTGTGAAACCTGGTTTATCACGGCTGACCGATTCTTCCGCTGGCCCCGCTGGTCGAATGCGATTGCGCTCGGGAGCCCTCAGCCTCAGCCTCAGCCGTCGCGTCCGGAACCTGAAACGAATCGCCACCCAATAACCCTTGCAGGGTACGTGATGCCGATTTTCCGGTGCCTTCTAGGTTCGTTCGAATGCGCTCGGCGCACTCTTGACCTCCCAGCTCAGTACGCATGTGGTTAAAGCGGATGGCCAGAACATTGCTGGCGTAATAATCCGGACCATCTCTTTTCGAAACGCCGTGTTTTCAGAATCACATTGAACTTCACACAATGCGTTGTTCTCGGCTAAGAACAAACAGTGATTCCAGTAAGGATTTGAAGTTGGCATTCGATCTTCTCGTAGGTTGACAGATGAGTGGCACGTCAGGGTTAAATCTACGTGCACCGGCCCTCGAGTACCTGAATATGAAATATCCCCTGCAGCGATGACGCCCGGTGGCGTTGCATGGACGGTTGTTCGACGTTCAGAGTTGACTCGCCAACTTGCCAAGGCTGCGTCCGGATAGCGTGTCAGATCCCGACGGATCCTCCAAGGTTTGAAGGGTAGATTTGCAATACGAGCTTAGACTTGGCAGGACATCCAAGAGGTAATACAGCCATATGATTTCAGGCGTCGGGACCTTGTAGAATCACGTCGGAATGGACCCACTAGACTTCCGCTTGGAATAACCAATCTAACTATGTGAATTGCAGGAGACACGATAAGCTTCGGCAAGGTGTTGAAAATCGGCTTATTCACCATGCTGTGTGGAATAGTTGGGTGGATACGAGTCAGCGAGTCACCACACCCTGTGGGCGAGTCGGATCACGTCAGAATCGCACCCATTCACTCTTGCTCCAGTGAATGAAAGGAGTTTTCGAGAAAAGCCGATCTCCATGATCAGTTCATACAATAAAATGAGAGCCCTCATTTAGCACAGCCACCATTGGCGGTGAGTATTGAACTCGACCACGTCTTGTGCAACTGCAAGGGTCCTCGACACGATGGGGAAGCAGTCTCGTAAACGGCAAAAGACCTCCAAAAAAGACGACATTCAACCACTCGGCAGCCGCACGTTCATCGATGATGCGAACAAGGACGATGAAGAGCGACGTCTGGAAAGCATGTTGTTCGGCGTTCCTTACGTGTCATCTGAGAAAGGTCAAGGCAAACGACCAGGAGATAACACCGGTGTAGTTGTCATTTCCGATGCCGAAGATGGAGCTGAGGAAAGAAATCTGAAGGAGTTGGAAAACATGCTGGATTCAGACGTATGTGGCCTCTTTCGATGAACTAGTCCGTGTTTGCTGAGACCTGCGTGGTTTCAAGCTGTTTTTCATTGATGATGGTGCCCGATCTTCGTCAATGAAGACATCCACCTTCGATGGAGAACCCATTGACGATAGTGACAGTGGTGGAGACATTGCAGTGGAGGAAGAACCTCTTCATGAACAGGACACACTAGATGATACCACCATAATCGAATCTGACCAGCAGACATCCCATGGAAACATCTCTCGATCAAAAGGTCGCAAGGCACCCGCTTGGGTGGATCCAGACGATGCCAATTTACAGGTATCCCTCACATCACACTCCCGTCTGCGGAAACTTCGCGATGCACCAGCTGAAGACACCGTCGGCGGACGCGAATACGAACGCAGGCTGCGGAGACAATACGAACAAATCAACCCAACCCCAGAGTGGGCGTCAAAGGCGCGCAAAAAGCTGCACCCCAAACGTCGGCGATCCACGTCTGGGTCAGAGCCAGAGAACGAAGTAGAGGATGTCATCCCAGATCTTCTTGCTTCGACGGGTGGAATATCAGGTGGGAAGAAGCCAAAAACGTTGACACCAGGGGTCATCTCCGTCGATCGTTTGCGCGACGCCAACCAGGCTGCACCGGCCGATGGGGAAATAAAATCTCTTCAGTTCCACCCCTCCCCACAGATCCCCGTCCTCCTCACCGCAAGCACAGACAGACGCCTACGCCTATTTCACGTACGTTTCATACCTTGCACCCCAAACCTCGATTTTTTCACCTAACATCCTCTCTGTTAGGTCGATGGTTTGACTAACCCTCACGCACAAACGCTCCACATACCCTCCCTCCCGTTGACGAATGCCATGTTCCATCCCAGTGGTGCCTCCGTCCTGCTTACCGGCCCCCGTCCTTTTTACTACACTTATGACCTCCAATCCGGCGTCTCGCATCGTTCGCCGCGCGGCTTATGGGGTACCACCTTTGGTGCCAATCAAGACGGGAGCATGGACATCTGCGCCTTCAATCCCACGGGGGACGTCCTCGCTGTCGCCGGCCGCCGCGGGCACGTCCACCTCGTCGATTGGCGCTCCGGTGCCGCCCAGGTTGTCGCCGGGCTGAAAGCCAACGCCGGGATCCGCTCCCTTTGGTGGTCCCGCGCAGGTGGCGAGGGACCGAGCGAGCTCCTCAGCCTGACGGA